>CAIGRL010219627.1:0-23701 GCA_903798325.1 Fraxinus xanthoxyloides
TAAAACAAATGGAAAAGCAATTCATCCACATCATGGAAAGGAAGCGCGTGAGGAGGGATGGAGGAAAACATTTTTCGGGTAAAATTTTTGCTATCAAACGGTGCAAAAAGTGGAAAATGAAAAAAAAAATTCAACTTCCAAAAAAAAATATCTTGATTAACAAACAGGGCCTTAGATCTCTTGCGACTTTAGGTGGGTTGTGTTTGCTCGAGAATATATATTTTTGAGGAGCGTGGATATAATTAAGAATGTTTGAGCAACTGTTATAACAAATAAATCAAAAAGAAATTGTATTAGCGAAGATTGAGATGTAATGTTCTATTGTAATTAAGCATGTTTGGAAAATATATTATAATTAGTTTAAATTATAAATAAATAATGGATAATACGTGCGGCTAAATATATTCACCTCCCAATTTCTATCAGATGCACCATATTATAACTATACTTAATGTCTTCAACATTTTTCATTATAATACTTATGTTCTCAACTTTTTTCGTTAAATTCTTATCTTCAATATTTCAATAATTAGCCCATCACGTTCCTGGTGATGGTTTGTGTAAAAATATTATGTTCACGTACTTTATAATGAGGGAAGTACTTTGACACACTTTTGCAATTATTTTTTGAAAATATATAATTGATAAATAAGTAAGTGTAATTAAAAATGTTTATAATATATACACTTGCCAAACAAGTGCTATAACAAACTAAACTATAATAAAATTAATATAATAAGAATATTAATGAAAAAAATTTATCATTTATCTTAAAGTGTGTTTGGTGATGATTAAAATTAAATTTTTAGAAAATTATGATAGAAGTTTTTAAAATGTGTGGTTGAAAAACTGTGACACTTATGAAAAAATTAATTAATATTGATTGTTTAACTTTGATTTAGATTAAAATTTAATTTTAATCGATACCAAACATTAACTTAATTTCATTTCTTACCCCTGAAAGGCCCAAATGCCTCTTGTCTATAAAATGAACCAAAAACAAATGGCAAAGGATCCTCCATTAGGAGAGATGTCATTGTTAACGTTGTGTGACCCAAGATCTACCTTCACGCATCACACGCGCTATGAAAGTGATGTGGGCTTTGTAACTTAGAGTGGAGATGAGGTCACTCAATGAAAGTGACCGTTTTCCTTCCAGCTTCAATCGGCTATTTCTTCTTCAGCCGTTTCACTATGGAGTTTACGGCTTAGCCCACCGCACTTTTGTCTCACACTATTCTATGTCGCCCCACATTTCTTTCTTTCTATTTTTTTTTTTTTTTTTAGCTACATCCTATTTTAATGGCAATGAATATTCCTTTTTTATTTTATTTTACATTAATGTTCTTAACTACTTTTTCATCATCAACTTATGTTAATTTTCACATCTTATCTATAGAGACGATTTTTGTCCAGAATTTTTGTTACGAGGATCAAAAAGACATATCTCGTATTTTTAAATAATCAAAATAAGTAATTAATACAAAAGTCAAATAAAATATGCTAATTAATTGAAAAGTCATCAGAGACAAAATATGTTAATTAATTGAAGGTTAAGAATATGCCAATATGACGAGAGAAAACCTTAAGAGGACATAAAATATTGAAAACCTCTCTTATAATTAAAATGTGAAGCAAATGTAAAAAAATGTTGTTTGAATATAATTTCCTTTCTATGAAACAGCTGGTTGTTTTGTCATTTTATTCTGTTAACTGTGAGCCTCAAGCAACATAAAATTGGAGTTTAAAAAAATATTGTATAACTTAATTTCACTTACAATTGAACAGATCAAAGTAATTAATAAGAATTAAATTCCTATTTGATACACATTTTTGAACTAACGAATTTTTTGTGTGTTAAAATGAGAACGAGAGGCTCCAATTTATAGGGAAAATGAACAAACGAATTTTTAGATTTTTCTATCCAAGATAAAGTTCAAGAAAATTGAAATGGTTACTAACGATAATAATTTCATAACTATCTAACTTCCACGTGAAGAAAAAAAAAGATAGAATTCTCAATTCAAATTATCTCCACAATTGGGTATTGAACACCTAACCCAATGACTGATTTCTTCTAAATACCCAACAAGATTTGGATTACACCGTTTGTGGTGTGGATTTTAATATTCTTCAATCCCGAGTTTATAGTCTATGAAGTTAAATGATCCACGATTTTTCATCAATGTTTAGGGATTATTTGGGTATCACTAAAATACCCAACAAATATAACCATTTTTTTTTAAAAAAAAATTTGTCTACTTTATTTAAAAATCATTAACAATATAAAGAGTAATTTTTGCTTTAAAAGAAGTGAATTTCCAACATGACAAGTTTTTCTCCCAAATCATTTTTATCTACACATTGGTATTCACTACGTTTTTCTACTTTTCAAACCACATCCTCCAAAAAAAATTATTTTTTACCAAATCCTTTTTGTGGTTTTAAAAATTAAAGTTAAAAAATAAAAGAGGAATATTCCAGAAAGTACCTACCGGGAATAAACCACAACGTGGCATCCAAGAAAACACTTACTAGTCAAATACACGAGTATAAAATAAGGGAAAAAAATAAAAATAAAAATGGAACCTTAGCTTGTGGCTTGAATCTGCAACAGGCGCAGCTTAAGCCGGACTTTAACAGTAGACCCGCCGACAGCGGTAGCCTGTCCGAACCTTAAAGTCTAACAATGTATTTTTACCTCTCACCTCATTTTCCATCTACCCTACCGTTTTTAATCTCTGAAAACCCTAAGTTTAACCTCTTTAACAAGAGATGTTAATACTTGTCTGTCTAATAATGACTAACGATTTTTGTTTTTTTTGGAATCCAATTAAACAAAATATTGTTTTGAATATATTTATAGCCGATTTTATAATTCTAAATCGAAATATTCAATGATATTCCATCTATTGGAAAAACTTCAAAATATTACAGTTGCAATATGTTGATAGTAGGAGCCGCAACATAAAATGTATGTAGCATTGTGATTCGTGGGGTATCATTTCGAAACTTCTAACCCTTGTTTGACATTTATTTTTTTTATTCTCTTTCTTCATTTCAACCACACATGTTATCAATAAAATAATATTATACATAAAATCAAATATTCTTCTTACTTTTTAACCACACATTCTTCCATCGTTCATTATTCCAAATCAGATTCTTCTCCAAAATGAATGTTAAACACAACCTAGCGGTCACTACTTCATAGACATCTACTACTATTTCTTTCGTAAATAAAATAAAATGTGATATTATATCATATTTCATCTATCTTATTTTAACTTACATATAAAGTTAAAGTGGAGTCCCGCTATGCATCGCTATCATGATAATTGTAACTCAGATAAATTCTTTATTTGTTCATATGATTCTAAACATGTGTCATTCGCGAGAAGAAAAGTTCATGCTTAGAGCACGTCGGACATGATTTTGAAAAGTCAAAAAGTATTTTCAAACATATTTGAATAATTTTTTGAAAGCATTTTGCTCGTACAAAAGAATTTTTTTCAATAATCTATTCTGCAAGAGCAATGCTATTTAACATCACTGATATTAAAATATCAATCTAAATTGAACTAATATGACATAAATGAGACATATAATTAACTGAATCATTCAATTCTAATTGTTATTGAATTTATCACTTCGATTGATATTGTAGCACCAATGATACTAAATAACAAGAGACGTAAACCCTATAAACGGGCCCTACTCTTATCGAGTTGTTAGGTCCAAACAAATTATTAAATCATCATTAATTCCACCCTTTTGTACACATGTATCTGGCCTTTTTAATCTCCAAGCAATCCCATTTTTAATCTCTCCGACAAACAATAAAAATCAATCCTCCCTTTAGCTTTTTTAACCTTTACCCACCCCTCACTTTGCCCCTACTTTAAGATTCCACCAAACAATACAACACAAGCTCACCTCCTAAAACTAGTTCAATGTCCCAAAAAGAACCATTCTAGAGAGAGAAGCCAAATTGTTGTAGAGAGAGAAAGTAAAGTTTATTCAAGGGCCATGGACATCTATGGCGTCTCTAGAATCATCGTCTCCGCAATCTTCACTGTTCTTGTCATCACAAGTGCTGCATTGCAACAAAATCAAAATCCATCAGCAAATAACTCGGTTGCAGGGTCCTCAAACTCAGTCCAGATCAACTCCAACTCAGTTCTTGTAGCCCTTTTGGATTCTCACTATACTGAGTTATCAGAACTCGTGGAAAAAGCACTTTTGCTGCAAACCCTTGAAGAGGCAGTTTCGAAACATAATATTACAATCTTTGCTCCCAGGAATGAGGCTTTGGAAAGGGATTTGGATCCCGAGTTCAAGCGGTTTTTGCTCGAGCCTGGGAATCTGAAATCTCTCCAGAATCTGTTGCTTTTTCATATGATTCCGACTCGCATTGAGTCGACTCGCTGGCCTGTGGAGGTAGAAAAACCGAATAATCATAACAGCTTGGCCAGGGATTCCAATGGAGAAACACTCGAGGTGGTTGAAAAAAAGGGGGAAAAACTTGTGGGCATGGCGAAGATTATCAAACCCGACGATATTACCCGGCCCGATGGGATTATCCATGGCATTGAGAGAGTGTTGATCCCAAAATCCGTTCAACAAGATTTCAATACTCGCCGGAGTTTGAGGTCCATTTCTGCCGTGCTGCCAGAGGGAGCACCGGAAGTTGACCCAAGAACACACAGATTAAAGAAACCAGCACCAGTCCCTGCGGGAGCGCCTCCTGTTCTACCCGTTTTTGATGCCATGGCACCCGGCCCGTCCCTGGCGCCGGCGCCCGCTCCGGGGCCAGGTGGACCTCACCACCACTTCGACGGCGAGAGCCAGGTGAAGGACTTCATCCAGACTCTTCTACATTACGGTGGCTACAACGAAATGGCGGACATTCTCGTAAATCTCACATCCTTAGCAACTGAAATGGGACGATTAGTCTCTGAAGGGTATGTATTAACAGTTTTAGCTCCAAATGATGAGGCCATGGCGAAATTGACTACAGATCAGTTGAGTGAACCTGGGGCGCCGGAGCAAATAATGTATTATCATTTGATACCGGAGTACCAAACGGAGGAAAGTATGTACAATGCCGTGAGGCGATTCGGTAAAGTCCGGTATGATACTCTCCGGCTGCCTCACAAAGTGGTGGCGGAGGAGGCTGATGGGTCGGTAAAATTCGGACAAGGCGAAGGCTCTGCTTATTTGTTCGATCCTGATATTTATACAGATGGGAGAATTTCTGTTCAAGGTATTGACGGGGTTTTGTTTCCTGTTGAGGAAAGTAAGGCTGAGCTGCCTAAACCTGCCGCCACCGTTGCTAAGGTCGTCGGAAAACCCAGAAGAGGTATGTTCTTCTAGCCATTCTTAATTTCCCCCGAATTTTCAGTTACTCCATTGAAGGATTTTTTTATGATTCTTATGTGAAAGAATTAATTTTTACCCAGAATTTTGCTGCAACTATTGCGTATATCTATATTTAATTGATTGCTGTATTGGTAAAATTGTTATTTGAATGGCTGGAAAAATGTTTCCGAACAAAATTTTGTGCGGTCTCAAGAATTTTAGGTGGTTTCAATGGATGTGTTCTTTAATCTAGTTGTTTTCCGATAGATTTAACAATAAACCGTGCCAAAATTTTCATCCAATGGAATTTGGTGAGATTGATTGAATTTATAGGTAGAGGTGATGGTGAAAGTTTCTTGTAATGTAAATTTATCGAGAACCCAACTTAGTTTGGTGAATCTTTGATTGAATTTATGGGAAGAGTTTATTGGGATACAAAAAAGGAATATCTCGCTAAGAGCATGTATCGAAAGTGCTTATAAACGGTTTAAATTATAAATAGATCTAAACGAGTGGCGGATAAGTCAGTAGTAACAAGTAATTGTGGTTCTCTTGAAATATGTTGACAGAAAATGGATTGAGCGTTTATATAAACATGAGCCAAACATATTCTAAGAGTTTCGAATGCCACTTTAGCTTTTTTATCACCTCTTCTTTCTTCTTCAATGGTGTAGTGACTTAGAACATGTTTGTTATTCCACGATGGGCAAAATTTGAACACTTCTAATTCCCTCTATACCGGTCGAGCTATTGGCATCTAAGCTTGTACTTAACTCGTAGATAAAAATGAGTCTGTGTTAGGGAAACTTGTTTGGCAGCATGTTATGATCAATTTCACTTTCAGTCAAATAGTTTAAAATTGAATGGTATGAATTGAGCCAGGCCTTTCGGACAAATAGTTTAGTATTCAATATTAGGTACGAATTGTGTCGGTGAAGCATTAGAAAATGAATGGCATCCCACATCAAAGAACCCTTCAGAAATGGGTTTATACTTTGTATGAGTAAAAATTACTTTTAAGTGAAATTCTGTTTCTAAATGTGTTTAGAAACTTATTTTGATGGTAATTTTTACCTCACTGTCATAGTAAGTAGCTTACTTATTTCCAATTCCAGCTTTGATTAATACAAAATTAATTAATTATTTACTTATAAGTCAACTTCTTAAGCTTAACCAAACATGTTGAGTTAATGGTATGAAAGATGCATACAATTCCAGCCTAGCCTTAGCTGTGATTCTTTACTTCTATGTTGAGACCAACCTGTCTTTTGACTTATTCTTATAGTTACCACACATGTACAATCATATATCATAATTTGACACGTCATAAGTTCATATTGCTTGATGTTTCGTATATTTACAAGCTTTTAGATGAGGTTGTTTACATTTTTTTGAGGTTTGTCATATGAATTAACACTATCATGTTTGGTAAGATAGACGTGACAGTTTTACGAATGAAATCAAAACTGTTATTTTGTTCGGTCGAACTTACGTGATTTGTCTTTTGCTCATCTGATTCCATGTTTCTGTATATGCAGGGAAGTTAATGGAGGTGGCATGCAGTATGGTTGGGGCCATTGGTCATTTTACTAGCTGTAACTGAATTATTATACTCAGAAAAATCTGATAAAAAAAAAACAAGAAAATGAAACAAAGAAGATGCAGAAAGGGTAAGTATATGCTAACTCATTTTCTCTCATAAATATATTTTTGGATTATTTTTAAACTAATTTAATTTTTTTTTTCTTTTTTCCTTCTGGAAATATGGCAGTTTTTTAGAAAGATAAAAGGGGTGGTGGAGGGATCCAGCAGAACCCACAACAGGGGAGAGTTTTCTTGTTACTTTTTAATGTAATTACATGATCCATTTTTTTTATTTGTATTAAAATAAATAATATACTATACTTGGAAGAATGTAATCCTGTTTGCTGTTTTGAATCTTTTTAGTCTTTTTTTTTTCAATATTATTTTTTAAAACAATTTGTATTTGGAATAATGGATCCCTTTATAATGTGGATTGGGACTTGCAATAGGGTGTTTCTTTAAATTATTATTGTTTACTTATAAGTGAAAATAAAATTTCAAAAATATACTTCTGAGAAATTCTTTAAGGGGTTGTTTGTCTTGGTGCAATATGAGGCCTCTATTATGGTTTAGATTTTGATCATGTTTTTTCATGCTCTAATAATTAATGACTAATCACGTCAAAAAAAAAAAAGGTAAAGTGAGCTGGCTCACATGGAATTATTAGTTTTGATATGAAATGGAGGGTTCCATTGACTTTATTCTTTTGTTCTTTGTTTGGCAAATGGGAAAAGCCTAAACTTCACTCATAAGTTAACACGCAAGCCATGATAGGAAATTCAGAACACAAAATTCATCCATGTGCCGCCTATTGGTTTGAGGGTAGCACTTGGCCCAATTCCAAAATGATTGTGGTCAGTGAATCAAATACAAATATTAATTCGCCTTAAATTAATTAAAAATAAAAATTAGTTTGGTTCTCATTGTATTTAATGTAGAAAATAACAAACGTCAATATATATATATTCAATGGTATGTAATTTTTGGACTTTCTTTCTTCATTATTTATTTTTCTTTTCATTATATTCTGCTTGAGAGCATATTTTCACAAGTTGGTCGATAGCGTTATTCTTTTACAATAAACAAAATTTATTGGAATTTCAACTTGTGAGCCAAAAATACTAAACTGAACTCGATCGATCTCATAGAATTTCTCAGTTTAGGGGGGGGACCTATGACATGCGAAAATATGAAATTCTCGACAATTTGTCACAAGAAGTCATTTTCATTAATTAAAACATTATTTTCTTGCTATCGTAAAATGGAAAAATAAAAATAAAAAAATCCAATATTCATGAATATAATCCTAGTTTACAGTTTCTTGATGCTCACCTAATGGATTTGTATACAAAATGAACTATTAGAGAGAGAAAATTCATTTTTCATTTGAGATCAATAGATAGGCACTGCCTCCCTAAATCCAATATTAATAGTATTATTCTGTAAATTTTTCTTACCCAGATTTGTATCCCCTTTATGCATCATAGCCACAAATTCATTGTAATCTATCCTTCCATCCTGAAAAAATGTAAAATAACAAGTATTTGTTTGGAAGAGATTGTTTGAAGTGAAAAATGAGTTTTACTATCAAGATTAGAAAGTTAAAGGGACAGTGACAGGAGAATCGCTTACATTGTTCTGATCAGCTTCTTGAATCATTTCTTCCAAGTGAACATCATCCATCCCGAACTCTTCACAGGCCTTTTGAAGTTCATCTCGTGTAATGTAACCACTTCTATCTTTGTCGAAGTACGAAAAAGCAGTAAATAAATGATCTTCCTTCTCGATTTTGTTCAGATGCAAAGTTGCAGCAATGAACTCGCCATAGTCAATTGTACCACTATTATCAACATCTACCTGCATTTCAAGAAAATATACTGGCTAAGCGATGAATATGGTATATCTTCATATAAATATAATATATGCAAACTTGCCGAAGTGGGAAACTGAAATAATACTTACGGCCTTCAGCAAATCATAAATCTCAGATTCATCAAGATTAGCTCCAAATCGTTTTAGACCAGCTTTGAGTTCTTCGAAAGTGATCTGACCACTGCCGTCCGTATCTAACATTTTGAACATTTCTTTTAACCCTGCAATTTCTTCTTGGGAGAGACTTTCTGCAATGACCTGGAGGCAAACAAATTGGTTCAAGAAATAGCCACAAACACCAAATGCATGTTTGGTAGGAAGATTGCGCATTGAACATTATAATGAAAAGAAGTTAACATTGTATTGTTTAGTACTATGGTACCAAACATGAGGAAACATAAATTGTATTTTGTTCTAGAATTATAGTTGTATATGCATCAATAATGAAAGAATTACTGTCAGTATATTCTCAGTTGCTCAATGACCTATTTTATCTCCGCTTTCTGGTTAAGATGTAAAAAACGTACCCTAAGAGCCATTTTCTTAAGCTTGTTCATGGCTGAAAACTGTTTCAACCGACTTAAAACTGCAGAATCAAGAGGCTTATTGGGAGCTACTCCATTGACCTGCACCCATGGGTGGCCTGCAGGAAAAAAAGGGTTTTAAACTGAGTAGAAGAAGTCGATATGTAAAAAGAAAATCTGCAGTTAGAAAAACAGTTCCAGAGTTTTCCAAATTTTATCTTTAACATTATTCCGATGGCTAACGATAAATGTTGAATCGACTCAAGAAATGATAGCTGTCAGTATATAGTGATAACTCGATATCACATGTCGACAGATTAACACAGTCCAACAAGAAAATAACAATGAATCTACAAATTTACAAAACATTAATTCAAAATAGTGACGATGCTTGAAACTTCTACTGTTAATCCATTTATATAATCAAGATTCCAAGTATTTTAAGCAACAAGATAAAGAGTAATCATTAATTCATTTTTGTCTGGTGCTTAGAACAGTTTCAATACTCATAAGAGTTGAATTTTACGCATACTAACCATAAAGGTAAAACTAATTAATGAAACTTACAAAGAATTTCATGAGTAGTTAGCCTCATTCTTGGATCTCTTAAAAGCATTTTCTTCACCAAGTCTTTAGCACTTTCGGATATTTTGGGCCAAGGATCTGATGAGAAGTCAAGATCACCATACAAAACCTCTTCAAATATTTCTTGCTCAGTTTCTGTGTGAAATCAAACAGAAGCATGAGAACTGTTGGTGTAATGATTCAGATGCAAGCAAACTTGAGGGCAAAAATTAGCTATATCTTACCACCCCAAAATGGAGGCACGCCACAAAGAACTGTATAAATAATCACACCTGCACTCCATATATCTGCCTCTGGTCCATAACACTTGCGAAGCACTTCCGGAGCAACATAATAAGGGCTCCCAACCACATCAGTGAAAATTTGACCTGTTGTTCATACATGAAAATTAACCTCTATTCCTAAAGTTCAAAGTGAAAAAACTCCCTCGTAAATTTACCTAATTACTCTAGTTTCCATTTTGGTGACATATTAACTTTCAAGAGATCATAATATATCTATCAAGGTTCACAGGGTTACTAAAGAGTCAATTAATAGAACACCGCACTTAAACTCCTATTAGTAATTAAACGAACACTGCACTTGATCAAGAAAGATCATACCTGGTTTGAAGAACACCGATAATCCAAAATCTATAGTCTTTATGGGCGAATCCTCATCCTCGTTCACGAAGAGAAAATTCTCGGGTTTGAGGTCTCCGTGCATTACCCCCAAAGAATGGCATGATTCTATTACACCAACTATTGTCCTAGTAAGCTCAGCTGCCTTTTTCTCTGAATAATGCCCCTGCTTAACAATTCTATCAAACAACTCACCTCCTGCACACAATTCCATGACAACATGAACTGCCACAGAATCCTCATAAGCCCCTTTAATAGAAATGATATTAGGATGCCCAGATAAATGATACATGATCTCAATTTCTCTCCTCACATCCTCAACATCGTCCATAGTTAACAATTTTCTCTTTGCAATGGATTTACATGCATATTCTTTTTGCGTTTCTTTCTCCACGCAAAGAAAAGTCGTTCCATACTGCCCGCGTCCAAGTTTGTGCCCCAAATTATAATACTCTTTCAAATGTCCTGTTTTGGTTCTTAGCACTGAATCCACCTGAAGACCAGCACTTGCCAACCTCTTTACATTGTGAGGTTGCTTGGGTTTCGAGGGCTGCACCGGTTTTGCCTTCTCCTTCATGATCATGATCAAGTGGTCCGTTGTGGTGGTTTGAACAATACTTCCATCCTCATTCGTGACCTTGATCACCTCTTCCCATCTTCTAGCATCAGTTTGTTTTACCTCTTCTGTAACTATGATAACCGTTTCAGAATTCACGGGCTGTACTACATTAATCTCATCCTTGTCTATCTTCACCAATAATGGGGGCTTATTCTGAACTGGATTCCGACCTTCTGGCTCTTTCTCGACATTAGATCCATCCTGATTTATTTCTTTTTTATTATATGTAGTCATATCGGGCCACCGCAATGAATGATAAATTGAATGGAAAAACCCATCCTCAGAAATCCTTGCACTAACGCAATTATTTCCCATCTATTGCTGCTCTTTTTTCCTTTTACTAAGAATTAAACCCAAGTACCATAAACCTCTTTTAACACATCACAGCTCTAACAAATCAAATAACTAATTTTAAAGAATTCACCACTATTAGAGGGGGTAAATCAGAACCCTTTTACCTGAAAACAATCAATCAATCAATCAAGAACCTGTAAAAAACTACACCCAATAATTAAATGAAAATCCTCTTATTGTTAAACTACTATGCAATCAATATAAAATTCCTATTCGGAAACACTGCAAGAAAACAGAGAAATGCCATACAAATAACTTCAATACCTTCTGCTACCCTTTGGAAACCTAAGAATATAAAGACTTTCGAAGGCAAAATAATATGAACCCAAAAAACCCAAAAGATTATTTGTTGAAAAAGTCAGAGACAGGATAAATTCACAGTCACAATGTATGTACAAGACTACTATGGAAAAATGGAAGAGTTTATTGTGTATGAAAAATCTTTTGTTTACCAATTCTCTCTCTATATATACAAATATATAATTCTTACTATGTGTGAAACGTGGTGATGGATAATGGTTTTGAATTTTTCTCAACCTCCTTTCTTGAAATAAACGCAAATGGGAAGAGAGAATTGACGGGTTTTTCTGGTAGAAAATTGGAATGTTTCCAAAATGTAAACGCGTAATATAATAATTAATATTGAGCGAATTCAGACCGTCTTTTTTTTTTTTCCTTAAATTCTTTTAATTCTAGATACTTATAGAATATAAGTACTTTTTTCTTTAAATATCTCTTATTTTATAGATATGCTATTAAAATAAGTAATTTATTTCTTTTTAAATTTTACTGAAAATATACGGTATTAAATAGTTAAAAAACCACTTATATGAATGCATGTATCTATATCGTGCATGAACATCATTAATATTTTTTTTATCACGTATTTGATACATAGTACTGAGTAAATACAATAATATAACTAATAAATCAAATACTATAAAATTTAAGTACATAGTACTTTTCGAAAGGTTCGATGAAGAATTTATCATTCTAGTTTAACTTAAAGACTTTTGTAATCTCGGCTCGGCGTAATTTAAAAAGTTAATAAGAATTTAAATCAAAATCAACAATTAACTTCACTCACACATTTCATCATATTTTATCAAAATTTACTAAAAATCCGAATTTTTTTAGTGACAACAAACAAGGGCGTATTCTCTAATACAATATTTAACCATTCATCTAAAAATCCGAGCTTTTTAAAGATAAGGCACGTGTAATTATTTAATTTTGTATTAAACAACGATGAATAAATTTAAACAATGTATTATTGATCAATATTTGACTGTAAATCGGGGGGAAAAAAAAGGTGATGTTCATGACCGCCGGAGTGGGAACCCACTAAGGAGGATAATTCTTTGAATATTTCTCAATTCATGTTATTATAAATATTAATAATATCAAAATTGCGGATTGACCGACAGACGCCGGCTGCCGGCCGGTGCCACTTGCCAGAGTCCGGGTGATAATTTTTGCGTAATATATTCTTTCCTTGTTGAGTTTATGCAAAATCAGTGGCATTACACCATAACTCTTAGAGCATGTTTGGTACGGCTTAAAATTCAATTAAAATTGAAAATATGATCGTTATTGGGTCCCATCCGTCTAATAAAAGTCAACAATAACTACTATATTTTCAATTTTAGTCCGATTTTAATCTCTATCAAACACCCTCTAATAACGATAAATTTGATTGCTAATATTTTTTATGGAAAACTCTTGGATGAACAAATAGAGTTCATTAGTGAAGGCTTACATGTCACTTCACAATTTCAACTTACACGAGGAAAATGAATTCAAACAAAAAGATATGGAACCGAANATTTCAGAAACTCTTCTTAGTTTTATGATCATGGGCATGTTTGGTATGACTTAAAATTCAATTAAAATTGAAAATATAGTCGTTATTGGGTCCCACCCGTCTAATAAAAGTCAACAATAACTACTATATTTTCAATTTTAGTCCGATTTTAATCTCTATCAAACACCCTCTAATAACGATAAATTTGATTGCTAATATTTTTTATGGAAAACTCTTGGATGAACAAATAGAGTTCATTAGTGAAGGCTTACATGTCACTTCACAATTTCAACTTACACGAGGAAAATGAATTCAAACAAAAAGATATGGAACCGAAGACCGAATATTAAATGGGACTTTACAGTATTATGAATAATATTTTAACTTAATTTTTTCATCAATCTTGTTCAAATTGGAATAGAAAACACGTATGATGGACAAGATTGTAGTACTTTTTCTTCCTTAATACTATTCTACGTTTGTAGTTAGAAAATCAACTACATGGATGATACTTAAGTCTTAACCATCTAAACAGCTAATTTAAGCCTAAATTATACACCCTAAAACATGAAAACGCAATGTCTGAAACAGTCATAAGTCAATTAAACATCCTCTGGTTGATGCTTGGATATAACATAGTCCATATTTTAGTATTTTATCAGCGTTTCACAAGATTGATGAAACACTTGAACGATGGAAAAAAATAATACGAGTTTTATCAATAACGAGTAACATGGGGAATTAAGGTGAGGCACCTGTCATTGCGTTTTTTTACCNTAGTACTTTTTCTTCCTTAATACTATTCTACGTTTGTAGTTAGAAAATCAACTACATGGATGATACTTAAGTCTTAACCATCTAAACAGCTAATTTAAGCCTAAATTATACACCCGAAAACATGAAAACGCAATGTCTGAAACAGTCATAAGGCAATTAAACATCCTCTGGTTGATGCTTGGATATAACATAGTCCATATTTTAGTATTTTATCAGCGTTTCACAAGATTGATGAAACACTTGAACGATGGAAAAAAATAATACGAGTTTTATCAATAACGAGTAACATGGGGAATTAAGGTGAGGCACCTGTCATTGCGTTTTTTTACCGTTGCTCAATATGTTGCATAAGAAAATTATAGATCTTTTGCTTTATAGGCTCGATCTTTCCCATCATCAGCTCGTCCTTTTTAGACACTTCACGATCCAACCAGTCATTTACACGCTTCAACTGTGATATAATTGCTCCTATTGGACCACCATGAAGATTCTTTGCATTGTTCTTTCCAAACACCTGAAAACCAGCATCTAAGGACTCCTCGACAAACCTTAAAAACCACATTTGCATCTCCGGTTGCAAATTCTTGGCAAGTTCTACAGTCTCATTCATTCCATTGCCTCGAGTCCATATTCCAGTGAAAGATGATGAAACCACCTTTGTATTATTCTTGACAGGTGCAGTGGCAGATTGTTTCTGTGCAGTTTCTTCCAATTTCATTGATGTCTCGAAACTTGGGCTAGTCAAGAGGGAGACGACTTCAAGATTGGTAGCTAGAGCAGCTTCTACCCAAAGGGCAGCCGGTTTTGATTGCTCGTTTTGGATATTTTGACGAGTTACCGAATTATGATTTATAGCAATTGATTCAACCACTGCTGTAGATTTCACAACATCTTCATAAATTGACATAAATCCATCGATAGTAGGTAGAGGATTTTCTGGCTTCGATGTCATACAGAGATCTGAAAACATGCTGTGAACAGTAAACAAGTGAAAAGGTATTAATGTTCAAATGAATCATCTGTTATGACTCATGATATCTATCATTACAAACAAAACTATCAATTAAATTCATAGCTAGGAAGGAATTCTATTTAATGTAAATTACATTTGATTCAATGCTCATTTAGGTTTCAACTCAAACACTTCTTAATAGTCCCCTGGAATCAATAGAAAATAAAATATAATTGTCATAACGAAATTGAAAAATTTAGTTCATCGGTCAACGGAGTTGCATATTACTATGATCTGCATTTGATTTCCAACACAATAACTGCATATACAACACATATTCAACAATTTGATCCAAGAAGAACTTTGTGTTCAGAGAGAGAAAAAGACAGAGAGAAAGAAATGAATAATCACCTTAGGCTCCTCACAATAGACTCTGTGGCAATGGCCTCTTCTAAAGCTTCGGCTGCAGCTGCAGAAGCAACTAATCTCCTTTGCATAGCTTCCTGAACCATGACAATATACACATTCCAATTGTTGAAGATTAGATTTAAATAAATGTGTTTCCCCTCTAACAATTTTAACTTTTAGATAAGTTTACTGGACATAGTATGCAGTAGGCACGACTTTAAGTTTCACCCTTGTCCGCTTACGAAAATTGTGCACGTATCTGTTGATGAAAAATAGATTCAGATTGCCCGTGATGGTGGGTGTTGAAGACTAAATTTAAATACAAAGATGCGTTCTTCTCTAACAAGTGACAACTTAAACTTTTAGATGAGATCATTGAACACAAGGATTCAAGGGAATTAAATACAGCGATTCAAGTAAGCAGTGAACACTACAACTTACTGTTATACAGGCAATTAAATTGAAAACGAAATATACCTTCCCAAGCAACGCGAGGCCTGTAGAGAGCGTATCCAGTGGAATACTTCCATCAGTCCATTTCTTTTCATGAATAGTGATTACTGGAGATGAATCGTTTGGATTCTCAAGCAGAGGAAGTTTCTCAGCCACATTAGGTTTTCATTTTTCATCTGAATAACTGTGATACAATTGTTGCTCATTCACATCACTTAACCTCCTAGATATAGCAGCCTGAAAAATTATGACATATAACCAATGGATGTCAAGGAAGATTATTGCTGATTAACATATGCATCAAGTAACATCCATATAGTTAAAAATGTTTTTAACTCATTCGAATCACAATAATCATCCTCGGCTAAAAGTAAAATTCAAGAAACATGGATTCATCAAATGACCAGAATTATGATCCCACATATGCGCTGCAATAAAGAATTAGTATAAAATTATAGATATTTGAAAAGGGAACTAACCTGAGTTCTCAAAATAGCCTGAAAATCCGGTCTATTTTTTGTTCCAGCCGTTTCTTTCTGCTCAGAAGAACCTCCGCCAGCCAGAGCCGGTCCTTCATCCCAGCTCCTCCTGCCCAGTTTTGCAGGCCCCACAGGGGCCTCTGAAACTTTAGAATTCCCAGCTGCAATAGTAGCCATCTTCTTCTTCTTCCCAGAAGAGTCCACTGCTGGTGTGACTTTGATCCCACCAGACAACAGTCGGCCAGGAGACAGCGACATCCGCCTAGCTACCACCGGACTTGCCTGCCGCCTGCCAGTGGTGGGCGATGGCTGTCGGTATCTAGAAGGCACAATTATGGACGCTTCCCTAGATGTCCTCCTGTTTTCTTCCTTCGCAGCAACAAGGCCCGGCACCACGCACTTTGAAGGCACAGGAGAACCAGACCTCTTCCCCGATTTCCCAGAGGGCGATGGATCTCTCTCCGCCCCCCTGTGCTTTCTTCGTGGCTGACATTGCTCTTTGTTTCAATGCTCCTGGGGACGAAAACCTCTTCGAACGATGCTCTGAATCCGTTCTACAGTTACTACCCTGTTCATCTGCATAATTCACATTCACGTTTAGATTCTCTTTGGGAGCACTCGCTTGCCTGCTAATCTTACCCCCCTTTCCATCAGCAACACTACTTACTGAACCCGAATCCGCCTCTTTCTTCCCAGGTCTCGACAAATAGGCTGTAATGGGATCCCCAGAAGGATCAGAATCTGATACAGGCTGAATAACAAACCCGTTTCCGGAAGGTGAAATCCGAGCAATTAAGGGCTCAGGGGGTTCCAATAAAAGAATGGCGCCCGGCAACGGGACGCACATTGATGGCTACCGGAACCGGAGAGGAATCGAAGACAAACCGGTCGAGGTGGACAAACTGGCCGAGCTGGAGCCGGTTTGTGAGTATAAGTTCCGTGTCTCGGTCTGAAAGTGACACGTAGGTGGAGTTAATTGAGTCGGAGAGCTGCACGTAAAACCCATGGTGCGGCCATAGAGAATCAGCGGCGGAAAGGGCCGGCGCGATTCCGACAACCTGAAGGAGCGGTGAACGGTGGTAGCCGGTGACTTTTGTGTGGGAATTCATGGATTGAAGAAGTTTGAGTAGGATTCCTGGCGTTAGGGTTGCCATTTTCACCTACAAACACACGCACGAAGAATTTTGCAATGGATAATGGGATTTTATGAACGAAAGTGGGTTTGGGGTGGAGAGGCGATAATTTGGCCGTTATACGAGATTAGAAATTCAAAATGTTGAGATTGTGCCGCCCCAATTTTTGGCTGAGGTGTAAAATGTCGAAGCTTTGTTTGGCTCCCTAGGTTAAGCAAAGGCACACAAGAATTTTTTGTCCCATCATATTTACATCCCAAATAAATCAGAAAATTAGTTTTTAATGCGTACCAAACATGTTCTAAAGCTTTGTTTGGCTTTGCCAGCTTCCAACTATTGTATCGAACCTAGTATTATATTGAATTACTTTCTATATTTACATTAGACATTGTCAAAAATTTCAGTATATTCTTATCAAAATACACTTGATATTCAAATAATATTTAACCGGTGATAATCCAATCCTTAATCGGTGTTATGTGTTTCATAAGTAAGGTTGACACCATACATATTGCTTGTTGACAAAAGTGCATATTATGCACTTATTTGGGACTTTTAACTTGCTTATTTACAACAAATTGATCGAAATTCTACCTAATATATTGGTTACAAGCCCAATATCGTCGAGTAAGGATTTAGAGGATAGTTGAGTTGATGATGAAAATAAGCTCAACATCATTTGTCTCGTTTAACTTCGAGAAAAAGAAATTGAAGAAAATCAAGAGAGCAATATGAATTATAAGAGATTTCATTGATGTATTAGGGATTTGGAATTGAGAAAAGGTAATTTAAAAGTTGAAGTTCGTAAGTTGTTTCAAGTAGTATCGGTGGAATTGAGAACGATGAATGCACTTTGAAATTGAATATATGATATATGGAGTTTGTAAGACAACGGTTAATTCTTGTGTTTCATTTTGTGATAAAGATGTTGGATCCAAGGACTAAAACACATGACACGATAAGATATTGAATCAAGGACTAAAACGCGCGACGTGAAAGATTGGTGATTATTGCGATCGCAACAGTCTTCTGAAGGAGCGATCTCAAAGAGGAACTATCCAAATCCAGTGAGCCAAACAAGCCTTCTCCATGATTGCATCATATAAGGCAATGTGGTCGCATAGTTAATTTCACAGCAAAAATTCAGATTTCTACTTTTAATCAACCACTGATTCTATATCAATTTAGGATTATTTCATAATTATCAAGGGAAGATCCTCTGGAGACACGATCTTAAGGAAATTACACAATTACATTCATTTATTCTCAATATTTGTGGCTTTAAGTTGAGATTTGAAAGTTGAATTTCATCAATTGGTTAGGAAGTATATAATTATCAAAGAAGAATTTAAAGATTTATCGTTGGGATTTGTGTGGAAGATAAACAATAGTTTGAATTCTTTTATTAATTCGTTGTATTGAACTAGATGATGTTTAAATCCTTTTATTGTTTAATTTCGCAATTATGAGCGGCTAAATAATTTGTTGTTATGATGAATAATGTAGACTATGTTTAAACTTTGTTTGATTAAAAAAATTCGTTCAACTTTGATTATAGGTTAATTGTTTATTATGTGCTTAAAGACATCCAATTGTTTGTTCACCAATTGATTAGATTATGGACGATACTTGCACAATAAGCGACAGGTTCTGGTAAGATTATAGTTTATGTAATCTTAGTTAAATTTTTGCAAATTAATGCGTTTATATGTGTATGATTATACATAGAAATGTAAATTGGGACATGTGAATAATGCTAATTTTACGTGAGAGAGGTCATTAGCTAAAGGTGATTAATTCGATTGTTAACATATTTGAAAAATAGGTCGATCGATTTTGAACTGAATGGATATTAAGCAACTTAATTGAAATCGATATCGTTAACTACTTAATCCCAAAAAAAATTTCAAAAGTCTTCAAACGGAGATTAGTTTAGATGAATTTAGATTAGCTTTAGTGTTAACATGATGTTTGGTAGGGATTAAAATTAAATTTTAATAGATTGTGATAGAAATTTTTGGATGTGTAGTTGAAAAGTTGTGGGACTAATGAAAAATGTGGTTAATATTGATTGTTTGACTTGAACTTAAATTAAAATCTGATTTTAATTCGTACCAACATGGCCATACTCTTCACAAACACGCAAACACGGTATTATTCATTTCTCACATTCCATCCAACATATAATGCTCAACATCAATGTTAAACACAAATTCAAATGCAACAGTGCACATCAAATTTGAACATAGATTATCCATGATTTATGTTGACCCAAAAAAATGAACTCAACAGATATTGGGCTTACTCTCGCCACGTCAAGTAAGGATCCGGCGCGTTTATACCGTAATTAAATCGGTATGTAGACTGAGTTGGACGCGGGAGGCACTTTCTGGCAAGTGACAATGAAACGTTCGGGTCGCGGCAATTTTGTTTGAACGATATTTGCACTATCAACAAATATCGGATTGATTTCCAATATCGAGTCTCTTTTTGAAGTAAAATACGTAGAAAGGTCTCTCTCAATTGAAGGAGAATTCTGTTTCTATTTCTAAATCTCCATCTCCTGACTGTTAAAATGTGTGATTGGATCTTGATTTTTCCTCCAAAAACCCTCCCTTTCCCTCTCTTAAAGATCAGTCATTTATACTAATTTGAAATGACGTGGTGATCGTAGGATCCAATCCACGTGGTTAAATCTCTCAAACCTTCCTTTCCCATCGTTGTCCACTCATCACTATTAATGTTGGATAAAGGGTCAGCTGACCTACACAGCGTAGCTTGACACACTGTTAGAACTCGATTGTAGGAGTCACATTAGTCACTTCCAATAAATCTCTGAATCTACACGTGACACTTTGGCCCAACAAACCTTAAAGGATCGTCAGCCTCGGGACGAGCCCCCCTGGGGTACCTTAGGCGAGGAAGGGTTGCTTCAGTAGGGTGTTTCGGTTAAGCATGTTAGTTTTAAGGTGGTACTTCGCTTCAGACCTTGTTATTGGACCCAAGCTTCAGTTTCCCATGCGAGAACCTCAGCCTATTATGCGAGGACCTCGGCCTACTCGACCCTTCTTCTCTATAAATTCCGACGTCGTAATATTGTCTCTCTAATGGACCTCCACGTGGCTTAAGGCCCTCCACGTGTCGTCTTCCTTTTTGGGGTATCGAAAATGAGGACTAACAATTTATAACGACGTAACTAATCGAAAATGTCATTAGGTTTTTTCCTAGAGAAAATGAGTTCGAAGAGACGGCCACAAGCTTCGTTCGTGAAATCACGACAAGTTTCTTTCGCAGATTAACAGATATTCCGATGGAATTTGGGGAGTCATGAGCTTTTCGAACACAAGCTAGCGAGAATGGGGTTTTGGGGGAATTTAGGATGTAAATTTTCGTGCAAGGATAGGGTTTTTTTTTGCCTATTTTAATAGGGTAACTATATTACCACCACAAAATTTAATATATTTTTAATAAATATACCATAATAAATTTACAATTATACTCTTAATTCAACAAAAACTAAAAATAAAATAAAATAATACAATCATTGTGGTGTACTCATAATTTCAATATTACATCTCATTTTTTTTCATTGATGTACATCTTGATTCTTTAACTTCACAATGTATATCTTTTAAAAATATTTTTAAGCATATTGATAAAGTTTCCATGAATTGTTTTTTAATTTCTTTCACTGAAGCAAATGGAGAGTTGAATATCCACAGAAATATCAGAGAAATTCTCTTCTTATTGGGTATGTTAAAAACACCAATAAAAGTGACATAAAAATTCATGAGCCACCTTTAACTTTTTCTCCATTATTTCTTATGATACCCCATTATTTATCACTTGATAGTATAGAGGCAAAAAAGAAAAAGAAAAAGGGAAGCACTTATTACAAAAATAATTGTTAATGATAATTATGCGTGTATCAAGTCTTACTTATATACCTGAGAAAACCCACGAACTGGTCAGATGAAAATAATAAATTAGACAAAATTGAGCAACTGCGAGCAAACTTAAATGGAGATGATGAAGTTAAAAAAAACAAGGATTATGAACGAAATTGGAAGATCGAATGTGCCATGTGCCAAAAAACTCATCCCCAAAAGATCAAATTCCAACCAATGCTGTGAAAAATCCAAAATTCTAAAAACAAAAGATGCATTTAATCATCTTGATTGTCTCGATCTATTGATTTCATATTCTTGATTGTGGATTTTGAATCTTTCTCTTCAACATGTTTATCTTGTATTTTTGTATTGATGAGATGACACAAATAATGAAATTTTTGCATATAAATTGGTCGGGAATATAACCCTATTTATTTTTCCATACGTATTTGCTTCATCATCAAATACAACCCTAATGAATTCGATTTATAGACATATTTAGCCCACACTATATTTAAATACCCAAAACCCAATAATTTGAATTTCTTATTAGATCACTTTTAAACGAATTTAAGTTTAAGATAATCTTTATGCACAATTAATTACATATGTGGGTTCACATGACAAATTAATATTTTCCCAACATGTAAAAACAAAAAATATAATTGCATTACCATATTCATGTCTTGCATAATTTCTTAGAAACTCCGTCATGCATTGACACAAATTAGTTTGTCTTGATTGAGAACGGTAGGTTCAACACAAAATCGACTGATTTTAATCATGGATTGTTCAGTTTCGAGGTTAAATATATATAGTCCCTGTTTGGTTTTCCTAAAATTCACTATTTGTAAATTTTAATGAAAGCTGATAAAATGTATAGTTGAAAATTTGATGAAAAGTAATGAATTTCTTGAAATATATGAATAAAAATAAGTTCGAAGAAAACGAGTTTTAAGAAATTGGGGCATCAAAGTTGATTTATTGGTACAGGGAGATTGACTTTCTTTTTTCTTTTATCTTTTTTCTTGACCGTGGCCAATGCGTGTGCAAAGAAGAAGGAGACTGACTTTCTTTTTTCTTTCATTTTTCTTCTTGAACGTGGCCAATGCGCGTGCAAAGAAGAGTGTCGACTAATCATTAAAGCTCTAGGAGGAGTAGCCACTAGCCATATGGAGCACCAAACTATGAGTAAAACCCCCATGAATTTCGGTACCAAATCTTCAGAGACATCACTAACGTTAGACAACCCGACCAAAGTCAAAGCATTCTCATCATTTATAATTCCGGTACGAGGAAAAATCAAGCGCCAAATCCTCAAATCCTTCATACTCTTTTTCCAATTGTTCGTTTCTTCACGATCGTGAACATGTTTAGCAACATTTTATCGTTTAGTTCTTGATTTCTTGTTTCCTGGTCGAAGTTGTAGTTGTTGAATTTGATTTACTTTTCATTTATTGTTTTAGCTTCTTAAATAAACTAGGTTGTTGAAGCTTTCATTCTTCATTTTCTGTTAATTGATTCATCGAATAAGTAAATAGACTGAAAAACTCCAAATAATTATTCTTCTTAATTCAATTCGACGAATTGAGCCGAGTGTAACCCAATAGGGGTTTTCACGAATTCAATCTGATGAATTGAATTGAATTGAACGCAATCAATAGTACTTGTGAATTTCACGGAAGCTACAACTTTTCCAAAATTTTTAGGATCTAAACTTTTAAATAGACGCGATTAGCCATGATTCTTCAACCTAACAAATTGCCGTGAAGAATATTATCAGCAATTGAACTTTGAACATAATTTTCACTTCAATTATTCATCTTCAGTTCATGGCAGTCAAATATTGCAAGTAATTGGAGGCAAAGCACGTATTCTTTTTTAAAATGATTTATTTAGATACTGTAATCATATTTTTACTTTTAATTAATAAATCTTTATTTTAATAAAATATGAGAATAATATTGTAGAGTTACATACTCTTGTTACTTGCTTCTTTCGTGGAAATTACATCCTCGCCTACATTTCATTTTCAACTTCAAAAATCAAGTTATAACCATTTTTTTTTTTCAAGTTATAATAAATTTTTAATTTTAAAACATGTATAAGAATTTCCAACAAAAAACCATGCCCCCTAATCCACCATGCACTCTCTCATACATGCACAGTTCGTACAACTTGATATCCGTGAGTTCCATATCAGATGAGGGTGGGGAATACCCTCATAATCAGGGAAATGGGACATGGAAGGAAAACATAGTCCCCGCTCTATTTAAAATTAATTTC
>CAIGRL010219652.1:0-13416 GCA_903798325.1 Fraxinus xanthoxyloides
TCCATAATCGTTGCCATTACTCTTGCCTTTTAACTGCCCACTGCCGGAATTCTTGGTTTGTGGGGTATGATAAAACTTATCTAAAAACCGCTTCCATAACTGCCAAATTAGATGACCACAACACCTTAGATTCATTCAATTCTTGGGTGATCTGAGGGTTTGGGTGATGACATGATCATCGCTCTGGGCGATCATGCAGCATTTCATTCGATCAAACTCTGGGCGTCTTGCGAGTTTGGGCGATAATGTTACTTTGTTTGTGAGCCTCTACTAGATTCATCAATGTTTTGCTCGGCCCATTCTCTTGAGACTCCGAATTGGGCTTCCCTTCTCCTGGACTCCTGAATTAGGCTTCACTTCTTTGGGTCGTTTATCTTGGGCTGTATTTTTAGCGTGTCAACAAATAACATACTAAAAATTACTAAAAAAAATGGGAAAATTTTCGACTATATACCAGTGGAATTTGTCATCAATTAATCTCGATTTACTAACTGAAATATATTCATTTATTAACAGATTTTACGATAGATAATTATATTTTATAGCGACGGGTCCTCAAGGACAAGAGGAATACCTTTTCAATGCAGAAAGTAAACTCAACTTTGGATTCAAAAACTCATAGATAATATTCTTCTCCACTTTTGGAAATTCGATCTTTCGTTCCTTTTTGTATACAGTTCTTCGAACTTTTTAGCACCAGTGAAAGATTGTGTCGTATTTTCATTTTCAATCTTTCGTGTGGAGTATTTTAGTCGTTAATGCGGGACAGTTAAAAGAGGAAATCATAAATTAATTGAAAAATTGAATTATGATCTCAATATGATTATGATTTGTTTTGAGTCTATAAGTTATAAAAATATAACATTTACTTTTTGATTAATAAGATATTTCACTTTTCCCATCATTTGATGAATTTCAAATATTTATCACACACGTTCGAATGAAATTCGGGCAAACACCTATTCGTATGTTACGAACAAATCCCTTTTATTGTTGTTCACGTTCCCATCCTGCGTCAGTTGTGAACTCTACTTCTGTGGCAGCCCTGGCCTCACAGGATTATTTCTATCTAAATTGATACGAAAATGAAACAAAAGTGGCATATGCTTTATCTTTTCAGAGATAAAAATGGATATACATTTAATTCTAATATCATTCATTAATTTACTGATCCTGAAATTTATGTAGTTCGACCCTAACAATACATATATGGGATAAATATGTATATTATACGGAATTAAAATTATTAATTAATTAGCAACATGTCACCAATTAATTATCTCTAAATGATTAAGTATGCAAGTCAATTTAACTTATTTTCATATAATTACACATACTCCTTGAATTTTTACAACATTTACAATTAAGTCCCTTTTAACAGATCCAACATCAATGCAACAACAACAACAACGTATTTAGTGTCTTGTTAATCCAACAATAATGTAATTATTGATTGATTCATAAAACGATATCGTATATATGATCATCTGTTAAGTGCCAATCATGCTGAAAAGTACGTCTCTTATCATTTTTGAACAATCAGTTAAGTGACAATTAAACGTATATTCTGAATAAAGATGACGAATTTGTTTAGCGTAGTAACTTTGTAATGTTTAGCGAATGTTGGTAGAATCTCTTTTCTCACAAGCGAATGTATAGCGTAACTTCATAACGTTGAGAAAACACTACATGAACAATTGGATCTCAATGAATGAAAAAAAAAATTAAAGTGAAGAAGATGGCATGTGAGATCTATCTTGAGAAGGAAACTCCATGGTCGATGCACTAATTTCCTTTGCAAGTGATTGTTCAACAATGGAAGTAGAGCCTTGAGCCAATTCTATGGCTAGTTTATTCGTCTGAGTCCCATGGGCTTCTGCTACCCTGCTTTTCCTATCTCCAAACCAACCGAATATAAGTCCTTGCATAGACTCCTCAAAAACGGTCTTCTTAAACATGCTACCCATCTGCATTCCATAAACCAAAAAACAAATGAAGTCGAAGATGAGGGACCAAGTTGAAATAAAAATAAAGTTTGGTGAGTAAAACGAAATTTCGTCGAAAGTTTAGTGACTAATTTGAATTGATTAGCTTACCTGTGTGACTAAGGCATACAAAGGCAATGTGCTATAACTGCAAAGGACTTGAACAATTACCCTGCAAAATACTTTAATTTAGTGACTAATTAATGAAAAAGAGTGAAAAAAAATTCAAATGACTCGATTCTTTGTGCCCAAACCGTTATATCATTAATACCAGGATTCAACTTAAACATCTCATAAAGTAGATGTATTAAGCTCGAACCCTAGGGGTTGAAAATCCGTGAGAGATAAGATGAGTAAATATTCTCTCAGAGTGGACAATACGTATGACTGAGTTAACGAATGAGGCACAAAGACTTGTGTCATTACAAAAATCAATCATTTTATTTGAAGTCCAATTGTTTACCCAACAACAAGTCTTGGGATGATGAAAACCAATTCTTCAATAATGCATGATTTGAATCCATATGTGCACTGCATAGAGTAGAAAACCCAAGATTTAACATTTACTCAATTTGTTTAAATTTTTCCCGACTCGAAGAAGCTGCGAATGTGTACTTACCACGATCCAAAAGAAGAACGCGACCTCAAACGAATTTTGAAACAAAATGAAGTGTATCAAGTAAAGAACAATTTCGGGGCGATGAAACCAAAACAATTCATCAGAAGGCTTAATCTCTGTGCCTTCAATGTCACCTGAAGTTCTTCCTACTGCATCCTTAGCTAATTGAGTGATTATGTGCTCCAATTTAGCACCCACAATAAGTAGAAGCTGAAATTCATTCCAATAATTAAAGCATTTATATGTGTAAATTTCACATTGAGAAATAAGTCATTTCACTTCACTTACTAATAGAGGTAAAAATGATAGCCAAAAATATGTGTGCCATCCTGCAATTTTAACCAACCCACAATTTCGTGTGGAAAAGTTAGAAAATGTTAATGCATTTAAAATAAAAGGGCATTGAATTTTAATAGTACCTGCAATGTTCAAAAGCAGAAAGACAACAACAAAGAGCCATAAGTACCAGCTGTTTTTAGACAATTTATCGGCACGATTAGCATAAGCACACCAAGTATAATCATCGATTATAATTGGATTAAATCTTGTGTTTCACCTTATACCGATGATTTTCTTAAAATCTTCTTCCACTGTCCGTAGCATGTACTTGTGAAAATCATAATCAGGATTACCAGGGCAGTGTTCCTGTAACCAAAAAAAAAAGAAAAAGAAAAAAAGAGAGAGAGATATTTGATAAGTATGTTTTTGCATACTTATTAGATACTTTAATAAGCTAATTATTAATTAAATTGAACGAATATGTATTCGTAATTGTGTAATTATGGCTTTTGTAGGTCAATTCCCCAAAGTAAAATAGAACAAACAAAAAGGAAGAGAAAATGACCAACAAATGCAAAATCATGAAGTTGGGGACCAACATGCAAAAGTGCATAAAGTTGAAGGACATTATGTTGCAATTTATGAAGGGCTTAATTGAAATGAAAGTCAAATTTTGAGGATCAAATTGTACATATCATAGCTGAGGGACCTATCATGCAAATATTGTGGGACTTGAATCTTAACCACTTTTTCCTTCTAAATTTTAAAGTTTTTATATTTTTATATTTTGTAGTGTTTTAGTTATTTCCCGTTATTTTTACACCAAAATCGTAATTTGTGTGTTTTCCATTTTTAGAATTAAATTGAATAAAGCAGTATAATTGAAAGTAAACATTCCTCGAGAAATTGATAACTCGAATTCAAAACATCAACTTTATTACATGAAAGTGATTCATGCACTTACGGTACGTAATTTCAAAGAACACATGCTATATATCTATATATATATATAAAATAAAATATTATGGAGAATTAATTTTATATGATACCTGTACGAATCCGGATCTCAATGCAATATAGTCTGACTTAGTCACTGAGCCGTAAAACTGTTTGAAAAATGCTGCCTGCATCAAGAATCCAAATTTGAATTAATTTCTGAATATTTATTATTTAAAATACAAAATTTAAACAAGATTTTCAGGGAACTTACCATCCAACTCACAACGTGAAATCTTCTCCAATATTTGCCTGAACGTTCCTTGAATTCTTTGAAATGATGACCAAGACGAGGACGTCCTGAAAATGGAATATATAAAAAGTTAGTTGTAAAATTAGAAATAATAATGAAATAAAATTAATTACCATGGTGTGGTCTTGATGATATTTCCTTTCTAATTGAATGCTCCCAGTGCCTCCACTCACTCACCTGTATGCATAGTTGTTTACTAGTTATTGTATGCATTATAACGGTTTACGTGCGAGGGTATAACTTAAAGAACCGTGTTATATGTGCAGCTTTTCGGTACATTCACTTTGATAGCCCTATGAGAGGGGCTGTCAAAGTGAATGTACAAAAAAGACTGTATATTCAGCAATTTTGTAATTTATAATGCATAAAACGTATTTTCAATCATACAAACTCTCATGAATTAATTTTTCACGTAAACCTAAGAAAATTTCTTATTTTCTAGTTACACATCCTCCAAAAACTCACATTTTATAAAAATATATTCTAAAAAGATGGAATCAAACTGGAGCTAAATGGTGGTCGAGGACAAATGAGCACTTATTTTGTAACTATTATCTAGCTTACAATTAAGCGAATTGTCTATATCGACCATAAAAGTGCTTACTTCTAGATATAGACACTAGAGATAACTGACTGAAATTTTACTTATTAAAAATTAGATTTTAGTAGATTTTATAGAGATTTCACACAATTTCCTATAATATTCTCGATATTCTTAGAACCAACAAGTGTGATGGAGTGATTACACCACTCGAGGGTTCAAGATTAAAGTTGCCACTACGGAAACCCCTCGAGTTAGTTCTACATTAAGAACAACAATAGTATGCAAGAAAATAAATTAAACGAATCGAAGTACAAGTTTGAGCCATACCTTGGCCCCTCCAAGAAACATTGTGGTCGCACAGAATATCACATAAACAACAGCCAAAACAAATATGAATATGTGCAGCTGATGTAAGGCTTCCAAAGACAAAAATTGGACCTTTCCCTGTCACAATTAAAATGATTTGTAGATCATATACTTATATCTATATGCACACACGCGCGTGTGCACACACATCTCGATACTGAAATATAAAGTGTATTCATGTATACCGCTGCGCAGGGATGCTCGCTAGCAGCTTCAGACAAGAGCCTCCTCCCGTTGTTTACGAGCAGATGGGAACCGGTCGAGGAGCCGGTTTTCGACAGCTTGCATGGAAGCATAATATTTGCAAGATTAGCAGGGATGCAAAGGTCACTTATTAGACCTTGAAACACAGTTAGTAGCAGGGAAATAAATCCCAAAAGCATCAATTCTGCAAAAGAATAAAATAGTTCAACATTAAGAAGGAAGAGAGAGAGAGAGAGAGAGAGAGAGAGAGATCCAGCAAACCTTCTTTTAGCTTTTGTAAAGCCTCATTTAGTGCATTTTGTCCTTTGCGCAAGAAACACTGAAAATAACGGGATAACAGAAATCAAGTTAAATCATTTCATCTAAAAACTTAAAACAATTAGGGATGATAGGCATTTATATATTTTACCTTGCCAAGATGATGAAGACCTCGCTCAGCGCAAAGCGAAATGAAAACAATGATCAAACAGACAACAGCAACTATCCATGTCGGAGTATACTCGAACGAACGGCCACCACCCTCCACCATTTTCCGGATAAAGATTTCGATGGGAATAATAATATGATGTAGACCTGAATTTGGAAGACGAGCAGACTTATATAACTATAGAATGTTGAAGGGGACTGTTTAACATGGCTGGCATAGCTTGAAGAAGCTAAAGCAAAGAATATTTTGGAGTGAAGGAAAAGTATTTGGCCAAGCAACGAACAAAGTTGGCATACAAAGCTCGTGTTAGTGTTAAGAACAATTGCTGGAAAAGTAACCCTGCTCCGCCCTTTCGTTTTACTATTTTTCCCTTGCAATAGTGCCTCACTAGCATCTTTTGTAGGTAGGTTGTTCTTCTTTAATCACTTGTCGTCAAATCTACTTTTAATTCACACATTTTTTTTTTTTTAATTTTGATGACTATGAATGTTCGGGTCAACTTGTGTGTACATCGACTAATTCCACGAGACTCTGAAATTTACGATCGGGTACTCACCTCAATGATCCTTAAAGGACTCGAACATGTGACTATTGAGGAGCAAACCCAATGCCAAACCAGTTGAACAACCCCTCACGGTTTAATTCACACATTTTGTGAGATGTAACTTGACTATTTATAAGTACTATGAACATCTTAAATTACAATACTCCAAAAAGAATTAAAACCCGGAATTTCATACACAGTATTATAACCTCGAGTAAAAACATGGTTTTTACTTTATATCAACAAGAATGAACCAACGGAGAATTAAAATGACTACAAAGAAATGGAGAAAAATGTTTGTCTATATGCAAAATTGTAGGGTACTACAACTATTGTAACAGAAAAATGAAAGCAAATTCGCCTTCCTATACCAAGTCAAAAATACGTTTAAAGGTCAGACGAGATTTCTAATTCTCTAGCACTCGTTTGTCACCTTCTCCCACCTTCATTGGCTGCAGGCGCTTTTGCTAAGTTATTAGACATGTCTAAGTCAATGAGGGAAAAGTCATAGGCACAGAGAGAGTACTCGATGCGTCCATGAGTAATGACGTGTTAATGGCCTCTGATTTCACGAGATTTTGCCCCATGCCTGGATTCTGAGGAACATAATTGGCTGGAGATGATAAACTGGACAACTGTACATCTTCTGATTTGTTATCAAACATATGTTTATTCCGTCTAACTGCATCCATTTCTGGGCCAGTTGGAACAAAGGTTCGTGCCCTGTATTTCCTCGTTCCCTCGTCACCGTCATAATGGTTATAGAGAACATAATCGTGATATGTTGGTGCACTGCAACATAAAAGAGAATATCAGAAAAACAGCCATCATCATCATTATCATGTTAAACAGGTTTTTGGCTTCTAACTCGGTGGCAGTTGAGAATAAAAATATGTGCTTGAATAGAAATTTCCACCTGGTGGACAGTATCATGGTAAAAGTCATTTAATTTCAGAGCAAGCGCAAGGCTTGCTGTAAAGCCACTAGAAGCACCAATATTTGCACCAGCGTACTCCTTGAATGGGAATGCATAAAGATGACCAACCGCTGCAATGAGCATCTCGACACAAATTACAAAACTTCGAAAGTTTGCAGCTTCCCCCGCATATTTTATTAACTCAGACTTTGCCGCAAGAAAAACCAAAACCCCCTGTAAATAAGGGAGTTCGTGAGGAGTTCTGGAAACAAGCAACAATTCTCAGAAAGTAAATTTATTTAGTTATCAAGCTGGGGGCAGATACTGTTGGTGCAATTTAAATCGTAAACCACAGTTCTTTGCTTGTATTGGTTTCATGACAATAATCCAGAAAAGAAATAACAATTAAAAAGTCTCAGAGGATGAACAGCGGAAAACTACCGAGCAAAATGTAAAATCTCAGTCAAGACCCACAACGTCATGACAAGCAACAATATTAGCAACAGTTTTAACCAAGTTATTCGATAAAGGGAGAAGTTGCCAACCATGTAATTCCTATGGCTCTACAAAAGATGACAACAATGGGAATTCTTCATCATGTAGCTCGAGTTATATGGCCAGAAAAAAACACGGTGACAGTGCTTGAAAATTACAGTAACGTGTGGGGCCATGGAAATTTGTTTTATCAAAACCAAAGGGTCTGGAGAAACATAGTGACGCAGAGAAGTGTAAAAAGTAGCAAAAGAGAAATGGCAGATTGCAAGAAGATTTCAAATTTATATATAAATAACACCCATTTGAGTTTTCATGGGTGGATCACAATCTATTAACATTAAGTCTGAATAATCCTCAACAACGGCAACGTAATTTGTTTTTGGTGACCAACAGTTTGCCATGTTACTACAGGTTGACTGGGATAAAGATGATGCAACCTTGAAGTATCTCAAAAAGCAACAAGGTCAGATAATACAAAATAAAACTAGAAAGCATAATATGACATTCAAATGTCGACAAGCTTGAAGCTGGAAACATCATGCTGAAAAGAAAAATAAAAGGTCTTTTTCCGAGCAAGTAGATGGGTAAAATAGTTGTCACACATCATTCGATAACAAAAGGTTATGGTGAAAAAAAATTTCATTGTAGAGCTCAACCAATTGACAATGCAGGTAGCATCCAGTTCAGTTCTAAACCCCAAAAAATGACAAATGAAATCTTGGAAGCCTCAAAAAAGAAAACACATGATCTTTTGTACCAGAAAGGTAATGCCAACAAATAATAAGAAACTCAATAGCAACACAAAATAGGCAATAAAATAAGCATGCTTCAAATTTAATCTTACTCCTATATATCAATATTGACCTACCTGCCAATAAGTAAGAAATACAACTGATTTGATAATTATGAACTTTGGAACTGGATTGAATGGCTGAAGCAAATCGTCTGAGTAACAATATCTCCAAATTAAGTTGTAGAAACACTATTCATCTTACTCTTTCATGGACTCTTCTCAGTTCATGTAGTTACCCATGTTGGACACTTGAGTGTTGTACAAGAGAACAGAATACATGTTCCATACTTTTGCAATGTACACGTGTAGGAGACATGACTTGTAAAACAACTTCATTGCATAACCATGGTGAATTATTTGAGTGCCTAGCTGAACACCTTAAACACAATTTTAACCCATAAAATAAGAGAAAAGGCAAAAAAAATTAAATATATGAATAAGTTATTATGCCCACATATTCCGAAATTTCCAGAGCTTTAATGAATCCAATTTCTACAATATATATCTGCTCTGAGCACTCATACCCCCAATCAACAAGACGTACTGCAAGAATATATCACATTCATAATACCTAGTTTATTTGATTTTTCAACTAAACCTAATGGAAAGGGAAAAATTGTTGCACTGAATTGCATCGGCCAAGTGATTTCATGTGTAGGCGACTCACCCATCCAATTGAACTATAAGCAGCATGTCATTGACCGACAATTTGGCTTTAGAACTTTGCCGCTCAGACGTAACACCACAGCACCCGGTCCATCCACCCAGGCTAAGCACAATGACAGAAAGTTATAAATGACCCAAGCTTCATATCTGCCAAAAGCAAGAAAATAAATTATAACCATCGATTCATTAGGTAAAAGCACAAAAACAGCAAGCAATTAAGGGTGAAGTGAATACGAGCAATCAACTATAGCAGACTTGAAGAGGAAAAATCAAAATATCATCTAGTACATGCTATCTAAAAAGATAGACTATTGAAAGCTAGTTCTATGCGGTATATTATTATTCTTCACCAGAGTACTTCCGCAAAATATTAATTTTGGATGTAAAATGATCATAATGTATGAATTATCCCATACCCACTCCAGTAAATGTTTAGGAACAAACGGAGGCAAACCGTTGATGACTGTCACAACTGTTATTTAATCTTTATTTAAACTCTTAAAGAGTAAATAATATTACGCAGTAAATGAAATATAGCTCATATGCTATGTACAATTATAACAAAGGCTTTAGCACAATTAAAATCTTTTCAGGAAAAAGAAAGCATGTGGCATTAACTTACTCAAAAGCAGGTCATATTAATACATAAATAAAAACAATTCTGAAAAGTTTATTCTTTGTCAAAGATGTGACCTGGACATCAATGTGCGTGGTCACCCTACTTGGCAATCTATAGTACTGCATAGGACTGTTGGAATCTATGCAGACATGCACAGCGCAGCTTACATCATTTTCATGTAACTATCAGAAATGAAGGAAGGATAATAACTTTTTTTAATATGTGTGTATTAAAAAACTCTAAAACATTAGTCCATGTTTCAAAACCTTGGCTCTTCCAAATAATTCTACCCGCAATCTCTAAACAAGCACTGTGAGAACTGGGAACCTTTCGTGCATATTAGAGATATCAATTGATTTTCGCAAGTTAAAAAAGAAAAGGGCAGCAAGAGAGGAGGATAAGGTCATCCAATAGGAGTCCTGGGGCATGCAAGAACAGTGAAAAATAAATAAATAGGAAAAATGACATTATCAATGATGATATATAGTCACACATAGGAAAAGGGACAGCACTAATACTTTATTAATTATACTTTTCCAGCATGTTCAAAGAAAACTTGGTATTTTGAGCAATACTTACACTTCTCTGCTAGAATTGAAGTAGATTGTACCCTTATTTATGATGAGGGCCAAGAATGACATTAATGCATAAACTTGTTGAGAAACCAATATCATAAAGGTCAAAACACATTTATAAACAGATTAAATTGAAAGGGGTTTGAACGTTTTGCAGTACTTTTAACATGTATTATCATCACTCTCTGTTCAACAATATGTAATAAACATACTCTTGATCAAAATGACCATCTTGTAAATTAAAAACATAATTGGTTTAAGGAACATGACACTTTGAAATTAGTAAATGCATACTAAGTTTCATGTGTAATTTTCTGAAATATTAAGATAATTTTATTATTAAAATGGTCTACTCTACAATTTTAGCAAACAAGACAACCAGAATCAAATAACATGGGAATGGACTGTTACCTATCTGGTAATCTGCTTGTAAAGGAAGTGAAGGATAAATCATGGGAGGGTAGAAAAGTTCCATTTAAAAGAGGTAAAAACATTCCTAGTACTTCATTTAAAGAGAGAGAAGTAAAATATAGAGAGGAAGCAGAAGCAGCTTATTACACCAGTATGGGAGAGGGCAGGAAAAATAGAGAAGAAAAGGCTCATTGCTTGAAGGACATCCTGTTATTACCAGTAAAATACAGACCCTAACGTAACATTAATAAAACGGAGAAGTGACAAATCATTGTAAGGTCTGGGACTTGGGTCCCACGTCAAAAGTATGAGCTTTTAGTGTGAAATTTATATACGTGGGTTCTCCAACTTCAACAGCTCTCAAAATCTAAAAAAATTGTATCAGAGCAGGCATTACATCTCCCTGTTGCCTACTATCCCTTAGGACTAGTCATGAGATAGTGCAAGCCAGTCCAGCGTGGGTACAAGATCGAGGAGCGTGGTGGTTTGTTATGGTTCCTGTTGCAAAGTATGGATTTGGATCCCACATCAAAAGTATAAGCTTTCGATGTGATGTTTATATGACTTGGACTTTCCAACTTCAATAGTTTTTGAGGTATGGCTCTCCCAAAATCTATAACACTTAGCTTACCCAAAACCCCTGAGCTCAAACCTGCACAAAAAGAGAGACTACCTACACTACACATCACCCCCAAAGTTCTACCTCAATTTTTTCCAACCTTTCCATAACTGGATGTACCAAATGGAATTTCACTAAAAATCCTTTCTTAAATATTTCATCATCATCGAAAACATCCATAATATCCATCAAAACAGAAGTTCACAAAATCAAGATCTACATGAATGGAGGATCTCAACTAGTAAGGTAAAAATGATTCTTTCGTTTTCGCTGAAACCTTTTTCTATTGAAAATCATGTGAAATAAAAAACATACTGACATATAGGTCCCTAAAATATCTCTAGACCTTAATCTAAGGTCGGAAAATTTTGAAATATTTATTTGACTGCCACTCTGTATGATCAGACATCTGAAGCCTTCCCCTTTTGTAAAAAGCTGGTAATCTGTTATATTTTGCATAAAAGGTCTTGTCATGCTTTGAACAAAAAATCATCCTGGTATTTGTGACATTTTTTGGCAAAGTTTTGCCAGTGTACAAGTTATCTCAGCCAAGATTTTCACATTGTTATCTCATCTTGATAACTCTGTGTTTCCTGACATTATAACATGGTGTGTCATTGAGAGATTTGAGCATATAGCTGATGTTGAAACATTCTGTGAATACTCAAAAGATGACAGAATCCTTTCAGTCCTATAGGTATCTTCTCAAAACCTTCCAATTTCAGAGGACTAGTTAATAGTCAGAAAAATAAAAGAAAAAGGCCGCTAGAGATGGATATCAAAAAAGTAGCCCAAATTTATAAATGTCATTACAAATGAGAATCACACCTATCAACAGCTATTCCACTCATAAATCCACTTATGATGTGCATGCAATGCCAGCTTACTCTCGTCATTCACCTCGGAACTTCCATTCACACTATGAAAGTTCAAAGGAGGAATCAGCAAGAAATTAAAATTTTACTTCCCTAAATACTTTGACTCACATGCAGATATGAGTAAACCAAGTAAGAATTAGCCTACCAATCATTGTTACACGAATGCAATCATCTGTTACTCCTAGTAATTTTCTTGTTACAGAAATGCAATCGATCCTTTTTAATAGAACACTGTTGTACAATTCTGCGTGCATCAATTTTGAACCCACCCCTTCCTCTTTCTCCCTTAAGTAATAAAGAATATTGAAGAATTCAAATAATAGTTTAATTAGTGTAAATGCTAACCATAAAGTTAAATGCACAAAGGAGTGAAATTGATGTGATGTAATGAGAATCAATCCTGGGGGCAGCTGAACACTTACAGGAACCATAAAGATAATTCGGACAATGTATCTCTGATATGTGGGTTTAGTATAATTCATGACTTGCCTGTAAATGTGGAGAAGCGCCAACGCAATTGTCCCAATTGCACAAGGCAAAGCAATCAGTATGTAGAATATCGGCCCCATTTGCTACAAGACCCATAATCAAATGTCAAAATTATGTAATAGGGAAACAAAAAGCCATAAACATTGGGGCATGCAACAAAAATTCAATGCAAACCTCAAGTGCTAGAATCTAGTACTTGGCCTTTTCACTTGATCGCAGTAACTTTTACAGCTAAATACAGAACGAACAACTCCCCTCAAATTGGCCAGAAACTTGCAAATGATAGAAAACATTGAAACAGATTATCGATCCAAAACAATCAATAATCAACCTTGTAACCATCCATGTTGAAATTAATGAGAATATCAAAATAAAAACGGAAGCGTACCTTAAACCATAGANATATCGGCCCCATTTGCTACAAGACCCATAATCAAATGTCAAAATTATGTAATAGGGAAACAAAAAGCCATAAACATTGGGGCATGCAACAAAAATTCAATGCAAACCTCAAGTGCTAGAATCTAGTACTTGGCCTTTTCACTTGATCGCAGTAACTTTTACAGCTAAATACAGAACGAACAACTCCCCTCAAATTGGCCAGAAACTTGCAAATGATAGAAAACATTGAAACAGATTATCGATCCAAAACAATCAATAATCAACCATGAAACCATCCATGTTGAAATTAATGAGAATATCAAAATGAAAACGGAAGAGTACCTTAAACCATAGATT
>CAIGRL010219691.1:0-12747 GCA_903798325.1 Fraxinus xanthoxyloides
CATCTCCCAAGCTCATCGTAAGCTCATCGTTTGATATCTCAATGAAGCTCAACCTCCGAGGAGAAGGTAACCCCACCTTTACTAAGCTCATAACCTCGGCACCATAAGTCATTGAGAATTGGATCTCACCAGTCAGGGTCCTACCTTTGGTTCGGATTGCCCATAACACATGAGGTAACTCATCCACCCAGGCTTTTAGCTGTGTCTAGTTTTCTCTTCAGAGTATGCTTTATAGTTTTATTCACCGCCTCAACTGGCCATTGGCTTGAGGATGATGAGGGGTAGAAAAATGCTTCTTAATCCCAACTCTTCACAAAGATTTCTCACATTTTTTGTTATCAAACTGTTTCCCATTTTCTAAGACGATCGAGTGAGGAATACCGAACCGGCATATTATGTTCTTCCACAGAAATATGGAGGTAAAGTAGGTAAAGGGCCAAAGAGGTCCACGCCCACTTGCTAAAGGGCTAAGGGCTGGACACTGTAATAAGCTCCTAGGAGGGTTGTCTTTGGACATGGGAGAAACGTCGACACTTGTCGCATTTTCGAACAAATTGAATGACATCCTTTTTCAAAGTGGGCCAATAGTACCCCTGCCTTAGTGCCTTTCTCGCCAAAGCAAGTCCTTATCAAAGTTAAAAGTTGGGGAGTTTTCCAAGTTAAATCGATTTTGAGCAATAAACTGCTTTTGTTTTCTTTTTTTTTTTTTTTGCCACAACTTGGATTACAGCTTTACTAGATTGGAAGTAGAGATGTAGACCAACTGGTGTCAAGCCAGTACGGTGAAACTTGACTTGGCACACTTTGTTAGACGCATGCAAGGCTAGTCTAGATCGACCCTCGTGGGCTGCCAGCCTCTATAGTTGAGTCTGGCGTGATTTGACTGTAAGCCTGGACAACATTCAGACTCGCGCATCCCTACACATTCTGGCACATGCATTTGAAGGTACTGAACCTCAAGTAGCCTTCCAGCACGCTATCTGTCGTGTGTAGCATGCTTCCCGTGGTCAATATTTCAAATTTGAGAAGCCCTGATCTCAAATTATACAGCACTGCTAGATTTCACAACAAAGTGAAGAAGGTATTGCACAAAATATAGTTCTGGATGTATAATTTCACTCAGAAACACGAGATCATGGATGAGAAAAACCAATTACTGTTGGTTGTGTGCTTGTTGGAGGTTCACAAGTTATTCTCTTAGGCTTCAAATGAAAACTTGTTAAAATGATTTCACGACAAAAACACAAATAACAAGCCATTGCTAGTTCTAGTATTTCCTGTATGCTAGCTCCTTCACAGCACCAGCAAGATGTTTCTCCTTCTGAATACTCTGCACCCACTTTGCATTGATGTGAACCCTCTCGATGCTCTGCTTCAAGGTCCTGGCTATATAAGACTTCATGCGGCTTGCAAAATACTGTTCTACTTCTTCTGCCTTCTTGTAGGAAGAAAACTGAGGCGGAATAGGAAAAAAGAAATGACGATTTTCATCAGTTATCACCACAACTTCTTGATGTAGCTTAGTATTAACAAAATGAACAACACTGGACACAAAAGGAGAGATGTCACAAACCTGTGACACAATTGCACTGATGAAGCGAGTTATTAGGAAACCCGAGCCGTATGTTTCAGAAATGTGGTCCCAATTTTCCTGCATCATAATAGAACCCATTGATTACGGGTTAGCATTTATTTGTAAAATTTATACTTATCCGTGGAAAGACACAAACAGAAGTATGTGTATCAGAATGACTAATATAATAAAATCAATTCAGATGGCGTCACAGATGGCAATTTGCTGAACTTACTTTCAACCAATTCCAAGCTGTCTCGCGTACATCCCTACCAACAGAGAGTCCAAAAACAACATCTTGACTTCGAACCTATATTTAGAAAGAAGGAAGCTCAAAAAGCCTGAATAATATTCCATGGAAAGTCAGATCTAAATAACTCGACAGGACCAATAGTACCTCGCTAGACAACAAAAAGTTCAAAAACTCATGAATAATTTCAGGATCCCGACAAGATGCTAGTGAACCTGTAACAAGGATGGGAATCCATTAGTTGCTACAAAATGATACTGTTTTTGATGCAGATGAATTAAATGATAACTTTATACCTAGAATTCGTGTCTTTTCCTGGCTGAGATCAGTTTCTCTATAAACTCTCAAAAGAAAATCATAGCCAGATCTGTTTGATTTACTCACATTCTGCATTATAGCCACATATACAGTCTGGAAATGGTAAAAGAAGATGGATAAGTGAAACAGGCAATTTCACAGTAAATATGTAAATGTATATATTTAAGACGATCTGTATTACTCTTCTCAAATCAGGAGGAAGAGCAGGCGTGTTTCTGTCATCCAAAAACATGTGGAAGCGCCTGTTTGCTTCATTTAGTGTTATTTCATGTCCATACGAAGCCAATGCAGTCAAAAGTTCTCCTCTTAACATGGCGTCAAGGTGACCTTCCCCTTGTTTAGGATCCCAACCAAGTGTCCTGATAAAGAAATGCAAAAACAGCCAAAAGAATTATAACATATCAGGATACAAAAGAATCAAAATCATAAACAGAAAAAGAAATGCATTTAGTACGTTATAATTGATTCTAATATGCACCAGTTCCGTTGCTCTACATGACTAATATGCCACAATCTCAGGGGAGGAAAAACAATAATTTCTTTTTGCCAACTGTCTATATTCAATGTGCCCACTAATGATGAATACTAGGAGGAAAAAAAATTCACATGGATCTCTCTACTTCAGCTATAAATGCCTCAATTTCAGGCTAAATGACAACCCATACATCTGAAAAATAGGGTCAGCTTTGAGCACAGGGAATATCAAATGAAATAGTCATTTTTTTGGCCGTCATGAAAATGCAAGCTTGGCATCCATTTTCTGCTCAATATAATTCCATCAAACCTCTTTTGACAATCAAAACCCAACAGGCAACAGGAATCTGAGAATATTTATTGTAAATTTATTTAAGTTCTTAATATTACTGTTGTAAATTCACAGCCGCAAACAAGTTCCCCAGGCCTGGGAGAATTCTGCCACAAGCGCAATAAAAACTGCATCTGGTCATCACAAAGGTGCAGGACGATAGCAGCCAGTGTAGGGCAGTACTGGGCATCTGATATGATACTGGACAGTGGACAGTGGACAGTGGAAGTACAGGGTGGAATATTTTATTACTATAAATAAACTGAATTTTAAGTATAATTGGTCATGTCAAACTTTTTTAAATCTTGAGGATATTGTTTGAGCACTTAAAAGTATTTTTTTATTAGCATATCATAGGTGCAGCAGGTATTTATGCTACATCATTCATTTACATACAAAAAGCAACCGGATCTAGTAGAAGAATACCCTAAAATTGACATATCAGACCAACAAAACTTTTGACAATCTCATTAATAATCAATGAAGGTTGATAAAAAAAAATACTCTGCAGGATACTGGAAAAGGTTGACAAAAAACAGCTTGACGTCGTCTAATATGTCAGGAGCAGCATCAGCCACAATTCTTGATACTTTATAACTAATCTGTAAATAAAAAATAGAGTCTAGGGAAGAGATTAGAAGTGGTGGCATGCTTGGAAGAAATATAATGAACACAAAATAGAGAACATTACACTGATCAAATTAGACAGAACAGTGTAATCACGTTCCTCCCTGTAAGCGCTCATCAAGGTAAGCAAAGAGGTCAAAGACTGTTGACATGCCATGGACAATGCATAATAATCATCCAATACTCCTGCGCAGGAGAATATAACATAACTAATTTATTCTACCGTTGAACAAGATGAATATCAAGTCAAAAATTGGAATTACCATATTTATCACTTGTTGACAGGCATTTTCTCTCTATTGCAAGTCTAAGTCTAGCCGATAAATCCTCATTGTATTTCACTCTATAAAAACCAGTCTGATCCACATTAACTTTAATCCAAGAACTGACATTTGAAACTGAGGCACATGAGAGCTCCTTTAAATTAAGACTTTCAGACACTGTTTGCAGCAGGAAACTTTTACGAGAATCATAAGAGCAGCAGCACAACGTTATAGGAACCATCCATTGCCCATCACCACGAGAAGCACTCAATAAAAATTGTGTCTGCCATCAGTGGATAAAAAGCTGTCAGAACTTCTGAAAGCCATCTAATATACATCATACTTGAAAGGAAATTGACCTTGGGATAGGACAAGAAAGAGAATAACTATAGGATCTCTGAACAGGAGATAACCTGCTCAAACTCCAATTTTTCGCCTTTGACTCTCACTGAGACAACAGGATAACCTTTTTGCTTTGTCCATGAGTTCATTAGCTTGTTCACCGGCTCACCAGATTCTTCCTGAAGAACTGACCATAAATCTTCTGTCTTCGCATTTGAGCAAGCATATCGTTTTATGTATGAAGCAAGTGCCCGCTGGAAGAAGTCAGATAAAACAGTCGTAAATTCTCAAACGAACAGATAAGAGGAAGAATAAAAATCTGGAATTAGAATAGATAAAAAGAACTAATTAAATGGTTGAAGCATATCCTACATAGACCTACATGAATCTCTTATTTCCAGGAACAATGCAATCCCGGTAAAATAACTTTGAAGAAGGAGATGGAGAGATAGATTATTGTTGCAAAACATTCTATTTCTTTGGAGGTGACAGAACATACAAGGCTAGATGCCTAGATCGAAGAGAGTGGCAAAAAAGGATTTATGCCGATCCCACATTTATTATTGAGAACAGGGTTTAGCTTGTACCTTCTATGATATTTTTAATTCAGTTCAATGTCTATTATCTCAGACAACATATTAGTTTTATATGGTCTTTAACCATCTGAGATAACAAAGAGTTATGTAGTTGACAAAAAGACAGTTCATCCAATAAAAAATTACAACTACGTTTTGAAATTTTTGGATGATAAGTTTTGTCTAGTCACTGGACTTTGGAAAGGTCTACTTTGTAATTGTAGCATCCAATCCTGAAAAGGTGGGAATCAATTGAAGCCATACAGGAAATTGGGTTGGCTTCTACTTGTAAATGAGTACTGAATTGTTTCGAGCAAGTTGGTTAGCACCTATTTAGGGCTTTGGCCAGTGGTTTAACGGCAGGTGGCTGCAGATATGATATCAAATGACTGAAAGGACCGAACCAAAAGTAGAGAACATAAATATGCATAAAAAAGTTAAGAATCCATTATATGTTAGAAGATTTATAAGGCAATCCCAAATCATTAAACATTGCACTTTCTTACATTTGAGATGAAAGAATTTATAATATCAGTGTGTCAATCTACAAGTCAAGTAGGCAAGACGAGAGTAAAGTTTTAGGTTCATATATAGAAACACAATATAAAACAAATACATAACTAAAAAGACAAAGCACCAACCTAAAACATCTAAAAATTGGAACAATTTCACGGGGAAGAAATTAAAGAAAGAAAGTTTAAAAAAGAAAACAACCACCTGAAAACATTCAGGGCCAAGATAGCCCTGTAGCATCTGAATGACAGATGCACCCTTTCTGTAACTGATTGCATCAAAAATTTCATCAATTTCACGTGCATGATTTACATCTACCTGAACAGCAGATCGTCGTTAAAATTTAAATTCTAAGATAAAGACCATGAACAAATATAATAATGTCATCTTCATTTCAAGAAGGCTCCAATGAATACCAATTGCTTACCTCAATGGGGTGAGATTCTGCAAGCCCATCTAGTCGAAGCCCTTCAGTACTTTCCTCAAGAAACTGAGTCCAAATTTGCCACTCTGGGAACAATCTATCAGTAGCTAAATAGCTCACCTGAACCGTGAAAGACCAAAAATGAATAATTATAAAGCAACTAGTAGTTTAAATGCATAAGCATGTACAAGTACAAAAAAAAAAAATACCCATGTTGCAAATCCCTCGTTCAGCCATAAATGTGTCCACCATTCCATAGTCACAAGATTGCCAAACCACTGATGTGCAAGTTCGTGTGCCACAACAGTGGCAACCTAAATAGGATATAATTTTTATGATTAAAACGTGAATCATATAAGAGGGCTCCAATGACAATATATTAAGTTGACTAATTAAAATTCTGGAATTTTGATAAATATCGACAGAGTTTGCTTTACCCTTTGCTTGTTAGCAGCTGCAGAGTGCTTATCGTCATAGAGCAAAGCAGTTTCTCGATATGTAACTAGTCCGTAATTCTCCATAGCCCCAGCAGCAAAATCAGGAATTGCAATCATATCCAATTTGGGCAGCGAATATGGCACTGCAAAGTACCTGCAGTTTTTATTTGATCAATTTGAAGCGGAATGAATAAATTCAGTCTGTTGCATAAGCATCTAAGAATGTATCCACTAAAAAAACTGAAAATAATAACCATCGTCATGTTATGCGTAAAGATAAATCACGAGTACACTTACTCCTTGTAGAGGCCAAGTGTTTTAACAGCAACATCCAGAGCAAATTTTCCTTGATCTCCCTTGCCAATTTGGCAGTATACCCTAACAGTGATTCCTGTGAAATTTGATATTGCTTCATCATTAAGAAAGGACAAATAATCACACAGAACAAACACAAAGATAGAAGGGTAATAACAAATATACCATCAGGGGTGTGATCTTCAACATAATCAAACAAGCCAACAACAACTGCTACCAAGTATGTGGACATGATAGGTGATTCTTGATAATATACTGTCTTCAGATTCCCCTCGATTTTTTCTTCAATGACTGGCATGTTGGAAAGAGCTACGAGTTCAAATGGTACTTCCAAGGTAATCTTGAAAGTAGCCTGAATTGCAAGTTTAGAGTGAAGCAGAAACGAGGGTCAAACAATCAAGATTTCTTGAGGAATTTGAAATCAAAATGCAGTTAGTTAAATAACAACTCCATTCGAATAAGCTAAAACTAATTCTGTAATTAATGCTGGGATTGGATTTGGGAGATGTGAGATATCTAAATCAGCAAGTAAACTGAACAGTCCCTCTACTGTGGTTGTCATATTTTATTAAATGAAATTTATATTATTTATTACCGAGTATTCCTCGGACTTCAGATACTGTAAAATCCTAAAATGTGTAAAGAAATAATCTGACCCTTTTTGTCCATAGCTACAATCCTTGGAAAACTAAAGGATGGCATTTATATTTCCTTTTGGGAACTTCCGAAATGTCAAGGGCAGCCAGGTTTATGCATTCCATGATAAGATTTAGAGTATCAAGTGTTTCTCAAACAAACTCTGTAATGGTAACCACGAGTACAAGCGCACATGCTTGGCAGCAGAAAAATGGTAGTACCTTACAAGCAGGCTCATCCCAGCATGGGAAGCAACGCCTTGCATCGGCTGGTTCAAACTGTGTAACAGCCATATTTTTCTTCTCCCCATTATGCTCATAGGTGCTGGAAAGACAAAAATAAATCAAGTGAAAACCAAAAAACTATTTTCTTGTCGATATTAGAACTAGAAAAAAAAATGCAAAACAACATTTTTTTGGGTATTATTTGAATAGTTAACAAGTTATTCACTTGTGAGATACCTATATCAATTATAAAGAACACTTTTAATCAACAGACAGCACCACTCCATCATATAATGTAACTGAGATTTTTAATTTAGAAAGTAGAAACCATTCTTGAATGATGCTGGTGAGAAGATAATCTATTGCCATCTCAGAATTGTCCTGAGAGAAAGCACAGGCATGCATTTCTTCGTACCCACTTTTCAAAGACCAATTTAAGAAAAAACCAATAATTGGCTGTGAAACTCCAATTAGTAATCTACCAGACATATATAATCTGTCACAAGCACAATAAAAAATTAAATGCACACAAGGAAAATCATTTAAAAACCCTCAATACATGCCAGCCTGAACTGAAATTACAACTAAATCTAGCCGCAATTAGGATATCTAACAAAAGTACCCGAAAAATGTCCTGCTATAGGTTATTAACCACAGTAACATAACTGCGCATACAATATTCATCTACACATATAAATAAACCATAAAAAGATACCTTCTGTAAAACCCTTTCATTCTATCATTCAGAGTCCCCTCGAAAACCATGCTTAAAACTCCAACTCCTAGCGATAAACTCTCCTTAAACTCCAACACCATTATCTCATCCTCCTCACACATCTCCACATCCACCGCCTCCACTACCTATTCAATTAAAAAAAAAGAAAAAAGAATCAAATCCAAAATGTAAGAAATAAGAAAAAAAAAAAAAGCCCACGTTATTCGAAATAATTAAAGGACGGCATTTTGTTTTAGCTATGACCTTATCATTGGATGTGAATTTGACGGAGTTAGAGCTGACTGAGAGTTCGGCGGCGTTGAGAATGAGGAACTTAGTGTCGGACACAACGTCCACGGAGATGTCGACGGCACCGGTGAACTTGCATGCGGTGAGGTCGGGTTTCAGTTTGAGATCATAGCGTTTGGGGATTGCGAGTTTGGGAAGCCTTGGCTGGCCTTTGAATTCGGAGAATTTCTGCTTCTGGTGCTCCATTTTTGTGCAAAGTGAATTGTGATTTCTACGGCACGTACTGGATTGATCTGTGTTTATAGTTGCGACAGAGGGAGCGCGTGACGGCTACTGCATTTTGCGTGCAAGTGAATATTCTGAAATATAAATAAGTTTCATAATGGGTCCTTCGTCTATACAAAATATAGCAATTAGGTCTCCAACTGAAAATTCAGGTCGTCCTTAAAGATTGCTTGGCTTTCAAAGATGATTTTTGTAATTAATTGTCCGTACGAGTGGGGATTATGAGAGAGAGGAAACGTCCATCCTCTTTAGCAACTTCACGTTGTGCCCATCACGGGACTGCTTACCACAACTGCTACGATAGGTGATAATTCGATCATTTTCTTTCTAGTATTTCCTCTTTTATTTAAATTTTCGAGAGCATTTTTTTGTCAAATTTATTTCTCCGATGTTAAGATTTGAGATTTTATCTTAAAAGTTTCACCCTTATTAACAGGAGTAGGCCAAACTCTTATAAATTGATCTATATTTTCATCTTTATTCGATGTGAGATTTTATCCATTAACATGCCCCTGCAAGATGGTAGCTCGTTTGAGCAGACCAATCTTGAAAACCCCATGCTCAATTTTTTTAAGTCTTGATCGGGTTGAATTGCTCGTTGGAATTTAACGGACTCTTATACAATGTTAAACTTTGGGGTTGGTTAATTTTATTAAGGGGAATAACTTAAAGTCTTATAAATTGGTCTATATTTTCATCTTTATTTGACGTGAGATTTTATCCCTTAACATCTGGAACCCTAATTAAACCTTGAAGACCTGAATTCGATGTCATATGTAGGTGGTATGCAGAGAAGTTTTTGAAGGGTGAGTGGAACAAACAGGAGTGTGTTTCTGAGTGGGAGAAATACAGAGAATGTTTATGTGTAAGCTCTTATTAACTGAAATTTGAAGTGTATCTATTTGCAGATTTTTAGAAAAGAAGTAAAATTCTAATTTGGGATCTTAATTTTCGGGTTTTTCATTTTTATGCCAGCAACATTTGGACAATAAGCATCTGAGCCGATTCTTGGAAGCAGAAGGCATTGTCGATTGCACCAATCAAGCTGAGTATAAAAACCCCACCGGGGTTTCTAATTGATATTTTCCAAGATTCTACAAGAACCTGATTAAGTTGTCTACTGCATTACATATGAGAGGATGCATAATTATATGTCTACAAGAAAAATTGTTCTTTACAGGTTTCTATTAACACTGTCCATCTATGAAATATAGTAGGTATGCAAGTCTAGTGAATGGCAAGATGAGAAACCCTGGCCACGGGGGAAGGTCTTATGTAGTTCAAACTGTTTTTAGATAGATGNGCAACATTTGGACAATAAGCATCTGAGCCGATTCTTGGAAGCAGAAGGCATTGTCGATTGCACCAATCAAGCTGAGTATAAAAACCCCACCGGGGTTTCTAATTGATATTTTCCAAGATTCTACAAGAACCTGATTAAGTTGTCTACTGCATTACATATGAGAGGATGCATAATTATATGTCTACAAGAAAAATTGTTCTTTACAGGTTTCTATTAACACTGTCCATCTATGAAATATAGTAGGTATGCAAGTCTAGTGAATGGCAAGATGAGAAACCCTGGCCACGGGGGAAGGTCTTATGTAGTTCAAACTGTTTTTAGATAGATGACATTTTAAGGGTAAATGTGCTTGAACTCACTGTTAAATTTATGACAAAAGTCATCTATTATTCCCTCGACATTCTGGTATTATGATCCTTCGCATGGATGGATATAGAAATTTAATTTACGATAGACATTTCTTCGTTTATCTTGGAACAGCCGATATGTGCTATCATAGATTCGGCTAGGTGTAGAATGAAACCTGGAATTTCCATTCGTGTTCTTTTTTCCACTTCAGTAAATAAAATCTTAATCTCTTAGGTTATTGAAGGGAAACCAGCTTGTTCTTAAAATTTGTGTCGTTAACCATTGTGAAAACAATAAAGAGTGATGTTACTAACAATAATCATATCCACATAATTTTTACAAGTGTCTCTGTTATCTCTCCTTCTGGTTTTTGCCTTCGTTCTTCGGGTTCTTCTCTACAAGCATTTATGCATAGTCCTTGTTAGATCTCTCAGTTTCGGTACCAAGAAACCACCTGCAAAAGAAAATCCCAGACTAGTATTGATAAAATTTAACTTGCGCTATTTTCAGAAGGAAAAAACCATAGTCCTTTGTTAGATCTCTCAGTTTCAGTACCAAGAAACCACCCACAAAAAAAAATCCCAGACTACTGTTGATAAAATTTAACTTGCGCTATTTTCAGAAGGAAAATACCATAGACGAGAATGAAGCCTTATATTTGGTGGAGGATGAAGAGCAATTATTCAGGATTGGTCTTAATTCATGTGACCTGAGAAATTCTGGGATAAATGGAACCAATTCTGACGGTTGAGTTGTTCGTTTTTCTTTTGTTACAAAATCCTTCTTTTGTTAGTTGGTTCTTATGTACTGAAACTTGGCCAACTGCAGCTAGTGCATTCTAATATATGACCTTCCCGAGGATCTAATCTTTTAAACGACGACTTATTTTCATTTTATTCGGGCGTCCACTGCGAGTAAGTTCCGATCTTGTAATCTCAGTTAAAAACTTTATAGTTGGGTGCAAATCTTCTCCCCTTCCCCTTTCTCGTTTATTTTTTTGAAGTCTTTGTTCTTGTATAGGCCTCGAATTTGGTTATTCATAGGTTTTCAGTACTTATTTTCGATAAATTTACAACTTAACTCTCTCCGTGTAAGAAAATGCTATTGAGTTGAGATCTTGTAGTTACAGAACTGTGTACTGTCTAGACCAAAAACGACAGGAATTCCATCTCCCTCTTTCGTTTTGTCACCCCAATGTTGCCACACAAGATGTCAAAAAGGAACCTATCAACTTGTTGCCATCATGATCATTAAAAAATCCTTCTTATATATTCACTATTGCACCAATTAAAATTGTATTCATGTGTTCAATCTCAAATTTACTGCAGTATTTAACAATAACTTCATTCATGCATGTAATTTCGACATTTTTCCATGCTCTGTGGTATTCACTATATATTCATCATAGGTCTTGCTTCCTATGATTCGATTTAACTGTAACATTGGGGGAGTTTAATCTTAAAAAAAAAAACAAAAACAAAAACCATACGAACAGAAGTTTGAATATGTCGTGCCTTTCTTATTTAGTTTATTTAAATAAAATACATTTTCTTAACAAATAATGTTATTTTTCTCCATATGATTATTTGTCTACGTGGCAGGTGACGTGCAATTCAATTAAATGTATTAATGAAAGATTCACTATATAGATTTTATTATTTAAAGTCACATCATATAGTGATCAATAATTATAGATGAATAACACTATTCTTTCTTATCACACAGACCTTAAAATAAAATAAAAAATAGGAAATAATTTTATTAAGAATCTTTTCCACCAAAGTAAGAGAAAAAATAATTTTTGATGCAAACTAAGAACAAAAATGGCATTGAAAATCTTGAAACATATTTCTTTTTGTTTTTGAAAAGGAAATTGATATTCAATAATATGATTTGCTAGGATAATACATTAACAAAATTACAACACACATTTATAACTTCTGGGATATTCTTAATTAGAAATAATTGAATATGAGAAACACGTGAAAAAGCTTTCCATATATCGAAGTCTTATTCACTATGGCTCATTGTTGGAGAGTCGCAATAATTTTTTGAATAATGTTATTCATTATATTTTCATAAAAATAGTCAAAAACATAAGATGCAAGTGAAAACTCGTATCATTATTTGGTGTAATTACTTGAACTAGATTAAAAAATAAACTTTAACATCAAATTTTGAAGGAAGAAATTCTACAAGTATTTATATCAGATAATTTTTTTAGCTACACTGAGACCAAAAATCCTAATTTCTCACGAAGATAAGATTATATGAATATAAAATTCAACTATGAAAATGCAAAACTTCGTCTACTCAAAACTTCAATGATACTATGAAAGATCCACCCTACATATAGAAATATAAGGCATGTTCTCTTTGCTCAAGCCGTTTTTTGTTTTCGATTTTTCAAAACAATGAAAACGCATTCTTTTTCCTATTTTCGAAAACGCGTTTTTAAAAACAAGTTAAAATTTACAAAGGAAACACAAAACGACATATTTGTCGTTTTGGGTGTTTTCAGTTATAATGAAACTAAAATTTTCAA
>CAIGRL010219724.1:0-10303 GCA_903798325.1 Fraxinus xanthoxyloides
GCCAGTAGCAATTTCAAAAGGACTTTTATTGGTGGAAGAGCTCTTTTGGGCATTGAAATTCACTAGCCAAGTCCATGCACCAACAACTCGATCTAGTGTGGTATGAAAGTCTGGGCATTGCAATCAAGATTTTGTAGTTAGACAGTTGATACCCTGCCAACCTTCCAACAAACAGAATACAAGTTACACACAAAGCCATCTTACTCTTTGCTCAATTAATTTTAGAACCGTGCTATGTGTACACGGGCGTCTAACAAGCAGAATACAAGTTACACAAAAAGTCATCTTACTCTCTGCTCAATTAATTTTAGAACTGTGCTACATGTTACACGCTCGTGTACACGGGCCCACTACCCCCCTATTGGAGCAGATTATTTTATTTGGGCGTGAGCCCCTTCCCCATGTGAGGGGAGTGTACACGGTAACTCCCCGTGTACAAATAGATTAACTTTTAATTTTAATATTGATTACTGTTGCTCACTGAAATTTAAAATATTGTTCTTTATTCACCCAAATTTAAACAAAATTGCCTATGAATCACCCACATTGTTTCCATCAATTTATCTATAATAAAAGGCAATTTTGCCCAAATTTAGGTGAACAACAAGTAACATTTTAAATTTTGGTGAACAAGCTGTATATTAAAGTTCAGTGAGTAAAAAATTTTTAAATTTCTATAAGCAACTAGTAATCTATAATAAAGTTCAGTGACCATTAATTAAATTAAGACAGTGTTGGTGGGGATTAAAATTAATTTTTTAGTAAATTGTGATAAAAAAAAATTCAAATGTGTGGTTGAAATGTTGTTGGGCCCATAAAGATGTGGTTAATATTGATTGTTTGACTTTGACTTAGATTAAAATCAGATTTTAATCCGAACCAAACATGGGCTAATTAAATGTTGAGGCTAACTTGCTATTCTCCCAATAAATTGAGGACCAGTTGTGTAATTTCTCGAGTCAGTATGTACTGTGACAGTGCGTATGGTGTACGCTGAAAAGGGCTAGACAGCGACAAACTGACGAAAATACCCTCGTTTTTAAATTTGAGAGCGTTGGAGCGAAAGCCATAGAGGCCTCAAACCAGAGTTTGAATAAACCTTAACGGCTATATTCATTCACACTCATCTCTGCTTCTTGTTTCGATATAACTTCCTTGTTGTTGTTCCTACTGCTGGTTCTGTTTTTTGATTGCTTTGAGAATCGGAGGTACGCAATAAATCCAATTATTCATCTCTCCAGCGTTAAGAAATTGTGAAATTTTTCCATGGATTCAGTAACGGCAGATCCAGACCGTGTTAAAGTTATCAAGGGCACAAATCCGTCAAGAAAAGTCAGAATTATTGGGAAAATCAGGGGTTTCACTGACCAAGAATCTCAATATCTGACCCAAGAATCGAAAAAATGGATCACCGTTAAGAAATTGCAAGAAAACGATTCATCTTGTAAAGTTGCGGTTTGTTTTGAATCTCAATCAACCAGGTAACTTCGTTTTCCATTTTTTTATTGTTTATTTTGAAGTAGAATTTAGCGTTTATGTAATTTTAAAACGACTGATTGCGTATATTCAGGTACATACAAGTTTTTTCTTCCGTATGTTTTAGTGAGTGTTTGACACCCTTTCTAATGGGAATAGAAATTTTAGAATAGTGATTGATGGAGAACGTGTGGTGGAAAAATGATGAAAAGTTTAAGATTTTTGTGGAATATTATTTTATTTGAAGAATGTGCGTTTGAAATGAAGAAAGAGAAAGAAAAAAATTTAAGAGAATGGGTGCCAAACATGGGCTTAATCTACAGCTTGTTTATTTTTCATTGTCATGTAATATCAAGATTTTCACTGGAAATATTAATATAGCCCATTTCATCGTAGAAATTGAATTAGTGTTAGTGATTTTATCAAGAATTTTTCTTTGTGCATATCAATTTTGTGCTCAAACGAAGAATCCCAGAACCATCTGGTAATTTCTATTTAAGGGTTTTTCATTTATGTTAACTTCTAGAGAAGATTAAATATTTGGTCTTTAATGGGATATAAATAAACAAAACATATTTATTTGTGATTAGTTATGAAATTCTGAAACCTCCATGAACATTAGCACATTAACTTTTATCCATGTATTTAATCAATTAGATGCAAGTGTCCTGCTGCAATTTATTTAGGCATATAGGATGTTTAAGAAAAGCAACTTCAATCTTAAGAAGTATCAGTTTCATAGTTTTCGATGGACCTAATTTTATCTCATCATGTATTAGTCGCAAAGATCCCTACGAACTGGACTATTGCTATGAACAAGATGAAGATATTAACCTGATATATACAAGAGAAATACAACCCATGATTTTAGAGGTCTTGGATGGTCGAAATGCATCTGTCATTGCTCTTGGGGCAAGAGGAAGTGGGAAAACTTACACAATCCAGGTGTTTTTAAAACCCCTTTTTCAGTGATTTTTTTTCTTTTATAACTAGAGAAAACGTTGTATTCTTATTTTATTGTTTGATTCATTGAAGGGCTCTCAAGAAAAACCAGGTTTAGCAGTAATGGCAATGTCTGAAATTCTTTCCAAAGCAATGGAATTTGGGAAGTCGGTTTCTGTATCTCTCTATGAGGTGATACAAGACCATGCTTATGATCTTTTGGATCCTAAACATCTCGAGGTTCAAATACTGGAAGGTGCTCAGGGCAAAATCCATCTTAAAGGACTTTCTCAGGCAAGTAAATATGATTTTCAGATAAAAATAAAGTTTTCTACTATAGAGGATTTAGCGTGTAGTTTTGATATTATATCTACTTATGGTGCTTTCTTAATGTTGTTCTCTTCTAGGTCTCTGTGAAATCTATTCAAGAATTCCACAATATATACTTTAGTCGGGGTAGTTTTCAAAAGTCTGTGCAAAAGATACCAACAGAGCAAACACGCAGCCACAAGGGCTTGATGATACACGTATCATCTGAAGATGACAATCTGAAAACCAAGTTAACAAGCAAGATGAATTTTGTTGATTTAGCAGGTTTTAACCACGAAACTTAACAGATTTTAAGATTGTATAATTGTATGCATACTTCTGAAGACTTGACTTTGTGATTACTATTTTCATGTATCAGGCTATGAAGATCCTAGAAGAAATATTAAAGATGGAACCATATTTACTGAGAGTAACAGGACTAATAAGTCACTATATACCATGTTGAACGTAGTTTATGCCCTTAACGCCGATGAGAAACGTGTGCCATATCGGGAAAGCAAACTAACTCGAATATTACAAGAATCCCTTGGAGGAAAAAGTCATGTATTGATGCTTACATGCTTGGTACAGATTTTATACTTTAGTTGTATACATGTTATTATTTGTTCCTACATTGTGAACTTACTTTTAACTTCGATATGTCCTTTTAATTCATTTCATCCCTATTGAATGCAGAATCCTTCCTTTTGCCAAGACTCTGTTTGCTCATTAAGTTTAGTTTCTCTGGCACGCCGAAACTCCAAGCAAGTGTTGATAGACTCCACAAACAGAAGTCGAAGTTCAGCAGCCAAAGTGAACGCGCCTTCATCAATAAAAAGTCGGAAGACGCCATCTACTTTCTTGATCGTGAAAAAACAGATTGCTTCGAGTGTGCTCCTGTCGAAAAAGAAGGATAGCAGCATCTTGAGAGGAAGGTAAAACTACTTTCGTCTGATATTGGAATCAAAGTTATATAGTGTTCAATGTAGCGTTTTACTAAACTCTCTCTCTTTTATGCCACTGAAGGAAACTCTTTGACGAAGAAAAATCAAACAATTCTAAGCAGGTATTTTCTGTTAATTTCTGCAATCCATTGAGTAATCAGGTTCTCATTTCTTTCTTTTTCCTTTGCTTGTGTCTTTCCTACGTGTATATATCGCGGTAATGATTTTTAGACACTTCAAGCATTAAGTACAGAAAACTGTTACTATGTTGTTAACTTCTGTTAGTTTGAAGTTTGTTTATTTTTTAAAGTACTCAATTTTCCTTCCCCATTTGAGGAGGGGAAGTGAATGCATCGTGTACCACTGGTATTCATGTTTATTAGTTCAAGCCAAACCTGTGCCTAGGCCACACTGATATTGTTTAGTTTGGTTAAAAGAAAAAAAGGACAGTTACTAAGCACTAATTCCATTTAGCTGTAAGCTCATCTAGACTTCAAATATAATGCAGTTGAGATCCCCACCTGAAGATACTTCAGCCAGGAAAACTAAGCTTCTCCCACTTGTTGCTTCAGATGTTACACACTTTTCCTTGGAACAGGTATTTCGACTCTCAAAAAATTCTTGTAATGCATTTACTTGATAACTATGTATTTTGATTGATACTGTCATTATCCTTAAGAATATTTGTTTGCTGCTGCAAAAACAGGATAATAAATCTATTTCAGATGTTAATTTAGCTGTGGAACCAAAAGAAAATGTAAGAATTATTGATTCTGAAATTTACAACAGATTTAAAGGACTTCACGCTCAAAAAGTGTATCAATTGCAGGGCACTCCATTGCCAATTTCCCCAAAGGATATGGCTATTGTTCTTGCTGAAAAGGTATTATTACTTATAGTTTACTTGTAGACTATTGATTGCACTACTAACATTGTAAGTTTCGTCTTATTTGGAAATTTTACCATTACACGCTAATGAAGAACTAATGCATAATCTGTATGCTATCGATTTTTCAGGATGTTTCATCACACAGCAGGAGTGATAATGTAGATGCTTCTCTTGGTATTACTGCTGGTGCAAGACCTATAAGTATATGGAATAATGCTTTGATTTTTCTATCATTTCTCTTAGACTCTTACATATTATCCAATGCTTTAGGTCGCTTGGGCAAGGAAAATGTACCTTTGAAGAAGAATGAAGATGGAGCCCTGTCACTTACTGAAAGACTAAGAGAAATATCAAACAATCTAAAGTCGTTATGTTCATCAACTCCGTCCAGGGTTAAGTTTTTAGACAATGCAATTACACCATATAGCAGTCAGATAGACCCCAATACCCCAGTCATGGAACGTCTTGTTGAGAGATACCATAGTCCTCGGGGTACTTTCAGCAATTGCAGCTCGGGAGTGAAGGTTCGTGATACTATATACCTTATATCCATGCAACTCATTGTTGGTTTAATGCTAATTAAGTATACCTTGCCCATGGCAGCATTCTCTTGTTGAAGAGTACCTTAATTTTTTGAATTCTGCTAACAAGTAAGTAAATCTTCCATACCTTTTCGCAGGTTATTATTTAGGCCTTTTGAGTTCTGCATTCATAACCTAGTAAAATTTAAGAAAACTAGACCTTGATTTGCCCAACACTCATATGGTAGCAGTTGTAATATAATCTAATTAGACCCAAATGTTCGGTGATGGAACCCAATGCGAACCACGGGGTTCTTATTTGCTAATGATTGTCAACCTCAGGGCTCAACCTGTCATGATATGAACTAGAAACTACTCATGCACTCCAATTATCAAGTTGCCAATATCAAAGTTGATAAAAATAGTTAACCTGAAGGTGGTGTTATAAGTAAAATTCAAGTGTATTTTGATCAATTTCAGCTGTAAGCCTTTGTTTGATTTTTATTTTTTCCAAAATCACGTTTCCTCAACTCATTTTCAACCCATTCATTCTCTCAATAAAATAACCTTGCATGGGGCTCCTAAGTTTTCCCTGCTTTTTAACTACGGTTCTCCAAAAAAATCACTTCTCAAAAAAGTCAAAATCAAATTCTATACTAGAATTTTGGAACACAATCATCATCCATTAGGCAACATTGAACATGGGAAACGGATTCGAAGATAACATATGATATTAGAGCATACATGCTTTTAAAGATTGATATGTTGGCAACTAATGTTCTTGTAACTAAAGTTAGAACAATAAATCTTTATTTTAGATTAGGGTGTAGGTTAATTTGCTACTGTTATTTCTTGACTACACTGTTTTACCATGCATCTACTTTGTTACATTATTGTCATGAATTACCACACGTTTTGTGTCCCTCATAAACATTTTTTTTTTTTAATCTAATTTACAGGGAAGAGCTGAAAGGCTTGAAGGTATGTTCATATATTTGATGTTTTTAATTATTTTCTTGGATTTTTTTAGATTGGATGAAGTAGTATCATATGATGTATTTATTATACAGGGCATCGGAGAGAAAAGAGCTACATACATTCTTGAATGCCGCGAAGAAACTCCCGAACCATTCAAGCACGTAAGATTTTTTTTTCACACTACGACTACTGTTGATTAATCCTATAACCATTTTCATATTTCTAAGTGCTCGTAGTTAGAAATCATGAAAAAAGATTAAATCCTTATAAGAACTAAAGTATTTTGCTCAGAATATGAGCAAGACCAGAACACGAGGGGTTTGAATCTGCTTATCTCATCTTTCTCGACAAATAAACCAGCAGTCATCGTTCTCCCACTAGTTTCATAACTTGTTTGAGATGAATGGTCTTTTTTGTGCAATTCAGGCATTTTGTTCTTGTGTTTTAACTTGAAAGATGTTTTACTTCACAGCTGGATGATTTACAAAACATTGGCCTTTCAGCAAAACAGGTACTTTTTTTTTATTGATCTGGTTTAATATTGCTCTTTGAATTATTTAAATTTCTTTTGTATTTTTATTTTCTTATATTTCGTTAAGCAGATTACAGGAATGATGAAACACGTCGCCGGAGAGCTTTTCAATTAGAGAAAATCGAGTAATTTTGTCTGGCAACAGGAAGTTGCCACTTCTGTTGTTTTATGTTCGAAAAGGAATTTATATGCTTTCTTCTCGACTCTTCTATTGTGTGGTCTACATCTACTAGACTATTGTTTGTATAACTTCATGGTGCAGACTTTCAAGTAAAATTGTTAATTTTATCCTTAATACATTTAGTCAAATATTGGTTGAGTTCCACATCAAATAAATTGGCCTTACTATAATGTCGGGGGCGTAGAGTTCGAATTTGAACCAATTTCATTTATGTGTCACAGGTCTAACCTTCTCAAAATATTCTTACATTGTTTAAAATAAGCCAGAGCGCACACACAAGAATGACGCGACTTTGTGTTGTAAGGAATTTGTTTTAAAATGTGCTTTTCTTTAACCTTAAAAATTTGCAGACCTTATTTGAATATCATGCCATATCACTGTCTATCTGTATGATACTTGTACATTTGGGCACGAATCATTAGGAACTAAGATTATGGCACCAAGACAGTCGAGTGTTACCATAAGAGTACAAGGAATGTATTTAGAATTGGTTGTGATAGAGATAAACAAAGTAGGGATTTGGTTAAGAGTGATAAGAAATATTTACTTTTACCTGTTCACAAGGGCGGATCGAGACCAATTTTGTTGTGGAGTCAAAAATGAGAATTCAAAAATGTTTAGGTTAAAAAAAAAATAAAAAAATTTGGGATCATTTGACCCCACATGACCCCATGTGGGTTCACGTCAAATAGGGAAATAAACCTTGTGGAATTAGGTAAGACAATGCAACCCTAATTTTATGCGTCGCATGGCCGTTGGCTTGTAGGAATCCGATTTGTTAAATTAAATGAGTGATTTGGTAAAGCATATTAACATTATTTTCGGTACATGATTATTTTTAAATTGACATTTTTTTGGATTGTGCAAATAGTAACAAATTGATATTCATTATCTGCACATGTCATGTCTCAAGCCCTTTAGAGACTTAGAGTTGCACAAAATTTAAAGCATGTTTGAAACGACTTGTTTTAAGGATAAGTTCGAAATGTGTAGCTTATGTCGGCTTATTTTGAAAATAGACGAACACATTAAAAATAGGCTACATATTTTAACTTATCTTTAAGGTAAGGCACCTAAAATATGCTCACTTATTTGAATTTTTTTAAGCCATATTTGAGCCCCATTTTATTACAAGAATTTATTTTGGAATAGCATTCATGCTACAACTATGAGAAATTTTGACAATTTTTTTTTGATAAACAACACATGACATGGAATTCTTGGAAAATGGGGAGGGTGAGAAAAAAGAGGCCAATCATGCTTCGTCACATCAGCGTCGATACGAATTCTGTAAACATTTTTCGCACTTATGACATTTTTTTTTTAGAATAGTAGATTGATGAAGAATTTTTAATTAAAAAATAAGAAAAAAATTTATATTTACATATAATATTATTTTACTAGAATCTGATTAAAAATAAGGAGAAAAATATATTTTTAAAATAACGTAATAAAAACAACAGTTAGCCAAAATGCTCTCGTTCGTGGTTGATGAGTAAGCAGACAAGATGATTTGATAGAGAGCACAAGTACTTTTTTCTGCACGCGCACGCGCGCACGCACAACCACTCGTTAATGTACGTTTTTTCGAGTTTGAACTGACAATCTTAGATTTTTTAGTTAAATCTTGGACGATTAGCATTCGACCACATTTTCCCGACCTATCCAATCCATCTTTTCTGAATGTTAAAACTCAAAAATTCCACTATCGAGAAACACAGTAGCCGGAGAAAGTGAGAATTTCAAGAAAATGTGGCTGTTCAACAGAAAAGGCCTATCTGGTTTTTCTTCTTCTTCCACTGCTGAAGAAGTCACCAATGGAATTGATGGCTCGGGCCTCACTGCCATTGTTACAGGTCCCAATTTTTTGTTTTTCAATTTTTACATTTTTTTAATGAATTCTGGGGTTATATTATGCTCATCAATTCCTCCATGCTTTATTAACGTTGTTAATTTTGATTTTGATGAAATTTTGGGTTCTGTTTTTATAATTATTAAATTTCCTTAAAACCAATAGATTTTAAGTTTGAATTTTTGTTATGTATCATTTTTTATAATAAACAAAGTCGGAAGTACTCTCATAAATTAAGGCTATACAAGTTTCAGGATGAAATTCTCGTGCTCTGTAAATCTCCAGTGTACACAGTTTGTTCAAAGATGGAAAATTCAGCAACTTCGGAATTTTCTTTTGGCTGATTAGTTATCTGTTAAGGTAGAATCCCACATCAAATAAGTATAAAAATATTAATCTACATGTGACTGATTTGAGCTGTTCCTTTTAAAAAGGTTGACATGTAAAATGAATCTCTCGTGTTCATATGATATCAAAGCCTGTAATAGTTAAACTGCGAGCTATTAGATTTCACAAACCACCATCCAAGCCTCCCTCACTAATTTCAGACAAAAACTAGATGCTGAATTACGAAGAAATGCTCCAGTTTCAATGTCCAGAGCAGAAAACTTTGTGCCCCTAATAAAGCAGTCTCGCCTTCCTTTATCAGTAATGACATTCCTAATTTGTAATATTTCTTTGGTAGTCAAAAGATGACGACGTTTCTTATACAAGCATAAGGTAATGTGCTCTTCCTCCATTTGAGTTTAGCTCGTGGATACTAAAATCGCAGGGGCATCGAGTGGTATTGGTTCAGAAACTGCACGTGTTCTTGCATTGCGTGGTGTGAATGTTACAATGGGTGTCAGGGATATGGCTGCTGGAAAACAAGTTAAAGAAGCAATACTTGAGGAAATTCCATCCGCTAAAGTTGATGCTATGGAGTTAGATCTCAGTTCATTGACATCTGTCCGAAAATTTGCTTCCGAATTTACTTCGTCAGGTCGTCCTTTGAACCTTTTAATGTAAGTAAATGAGCCAATATGAATTTGATGTCATCTACATGCATCACCATCACACATTGTCTGTGGGTGTTGTATTTGCAGTTCACTTGTATTTTACTGTGGGTTTTTTAAGAGTGGATTTTGTCTTCTCTTTCTAAAGTAATAATGCAGGAGTGATGGCAACCCCGTTCACGCTCTCTAAAGACAACATCGAGCTGCAGTTTGCTACAAATCACTTGGGTATTTGGCTCTTTCCCATCTGCACCTGTCTATCTAAATGTGCAAAATTACAAATACTCTAGTGACGAAGGCATACTCTTGTTGCATATCATGAAGTAAAAGCTTGTAATATATCATTTGTATTCATTATATTATGTCAATTAGGAACAAGTTATCTCTAATATGATCGCTTTGATTGAAATTTGAAAAGTCTGTCTCACTATTCAGAAGTCGGAACAGTGGAGCTTACAAATCATTTACTGCCACAGGAAGTAGAAGACTGAACTTATACCGATGATGCCTAAAAGAGCAGTAAAAGTACTTTTTCAAAAGAAAATTAAAGGTTTGTGTTGGGTTTATGGACACCACATATCTCCACATTGATATAATATTGTCCACTTTGGGCCTAAACTCTCATGGATTTGCTTTTGGGCTTTTACCCCAAAATGCCTTATACCAATGGAGATATTGTCCTAC
>CAIGRL010219775.1:0-13934 GCA_903798325.1 Fraxinus xanthoxyloides
ACCTCAGTGGCCTTGAGGGGACTCAAACTGGTGACCATTGGGGAGCAAACCCAAGGCCTGACCAATTGAGCTACCCCTCAGGGTTATAATGGGATTGTTTATTGCTACAACTTCTTTTTTTCATGCATATTAATGGTCTTGTTTTGTCATAGAGTATAATTTCTTCCGCAACCATGGTGAGGGAGTTTTGTGGGGTGGTTGAGGGTTATTTAAATGTCCACAAAGTACTGTCAAATTTGTGGATATTGTGGTGCTGTATCCGCCTTATGTAAATAGATGCGTCTTGGTTTTTTGTACTTCTGTCATGCTCTATTGGATGCAAATAGTCTTTTCTTCTTGGTTTTTGTATTTCTCACACATTTGAAGAAATAAAAATCCTTGTGTACTATAATCTTACAACAATTATAGGTAATTTTTGTTCTATCATGCAACTTATATTATTAACAATGTTAATGATGGAAGACTTTATTTGAAGTTTGGATTTGTAAATTGTTGATAAAGGTGTATTGAACTTAGAACTGAGCCAGAATTTCATCAATTGGATAAATCGCAAAAGAGATTGAGCCTGCAAGCATTGTGGATCAATTAGAATCACCCTACAATATTGTTTTATTGTAAAGAATGTAGCTGGAATTGAATTTAACGGGCATGAGAGATCTTCGATTTTGTCTGCCAAATGATGTTTTAGATGTGGAAATGTTTAACAGTATAGGACCAGTGAAGGACCAATAAAAGATCTTCATGTTCTTTGTAAAACCCCAGATTGTTTCTAAAAAGGTTGGCTTACTAATGAAAGAAAGACAGTATTATTTGACTAATAGCTGGGGGTAGTGGTATATTTTCTAAATTGTAAATTATATCATAACGAGTAGGTTGATAACCCAATCTAGTGCTGTTTTCAGTTTAGCCTTTAGATTTAATGGCCCTGAATTCAGCCCAATCCTCATCGACACCAACGCTACATGTGTTCCTAGTTTGTCTTTAGCTTTCTGATGTCTCTTCTATTGATATTTGTCTCCCGATGTTTGGAACTATATACACATTGAAAATTAGTCATATTTTTAATCACATTTATTGTTGCTCTCTCCCTCCCCTGTGTTTTATGCCTGAGGACATGTTTATCGTTTAACTTCAACTTATATGAATAACAATATTACCACACTATCTGAAGAACATTAACAACACATATCTTCAGAATAACTTCAAAATTGCAATCTCATTTAAGCGGTATTTGTTAAGCATGCTGTTGTAATCACTACAGGTGTGTGTTTGGTGTTGGCATCACATCATAGACATGGCAGAAAAAAATGAGACAGAGGGGCGATGTCCTGCATGTCGTACAATCTACGAGAAGGAAAAAATTGTGGCGACGCAAGCAAGTTGTGAAAGGTTGGCTTTCTTTTGTGATTTATTTATTATTTTCTGATGTATGACGCAGAAAGTTAGACATTTAAGCATTTTATTTTGTTTTATTTGTTTTTGCTAATGTGAGTGTGGAGAGCTAAACAATTAGATATTTTACTGTTTTGTTTATATATTATATAGGATGGGGAATAAAATTGCAAGCCGGAAAAACAAGCCTCCAAAGGCCAAGCCAAAGATTAATGAAGTAAAGAAGGATCTTACAAATGTTAGAGTGATTCAGCGGAAAATGGCTTATGTGATCGGGCTACCACTTAGTCTTGCTGATGAAGATGTAGAGAGCTCCTTTTTACTTTCTTTTGTATTTCTAGAACCTCTGTCTTCCTCCTATCAACAGGAGTAGTTTTTATGTCTTGATGATGGTTTTAACTGATTCACTAAATATTTGTTTACTTTCTACAGCCTAAAGAAATTGTTTCTTTTTTAACAGCTATTACTGCGGAAGGAGTATTTTGGTCAGTATGGAAAAATTACTAAAGTCTCTCTGTCCAGGAATGCTAGTGGGGCCATTCAGCAATTTATCAACGACACTTGTAGTGTGTGAGTTCAAAGCTGTCAATTATCTGTTTCTCTTGTTGAACTAATGAATAATTTTTTGTAATCAAAATCAAATTACTCTTCTACTTTGGTTTGACTTGATCTAAATACCTATTCTACGAGTAACTATATTTATACATTAAAAATACGAGACTCTCTAGGAACACCAAACAAATGAAACATTTTTGAAAAATACTGGAGCAGTGAACTGAAGAAATAATGTTCCCTATCATAGAGATAGGGAACATTATCCTGTGCTGCAGTGTCGTCGTGTTGTCTTTATAATTATTACCCAGTTAACATGGAGTTGCTATCATGCTTAAGATTCTTCATCAGAATATGAAATATGAACTTCTAAGATTTGCAATTGTTAATTGTGGGACTAAATTGAAACTGGGAATATGTTTGTAAAATGAATGGAAAGAACCTAATTGTGTTTCAGATTCTTTTTATGTTTTCAAATTGAAGAATTCTATTAAAGATAATTTAGTGGGAACTGTGCAAAAATGGATGGAATTGTATCTTGGGAGAATGATACCATGTTGTGTTAGCCATACATAAAATGCTTGTTGCATTGTAGGAAAATTATAATTAGGACACTGGTTTGTTTCCATGCATTCACTTGCTTCTCTCTCTGTCTCCCCCTCCAAGAGTGTGACTGCATCTCGTATTTTGTGACATGGATGTGGGTATTCACCAGTAACTTATCAAGGCAGATGCAGGAGGTGTGCAAATTGTAGATCCCCAATTTTTGTTAGAAGGATGAATAGTGATAGTGAACGAGTTGCTTTCGTAACGTATTTTTCATTTTCTTTATATTGTAAATTTTCCATATTAGGATTTTGGTGCTTAAATTATTTGTGAAGAAATTGTTATTTAGCCCACGTGACGTTTTCTTTGCTTTCATTTATTCTTATATTACATTTCCTTCCAGATACATAACATATTCGAAAGAGGAGGAGGCCTTGCGGTGTATTCAATCAGTACATGGTTTTGTCCTTGAAGGTAGGGATTTGAGGTAAGAACAGATCCCTTTCCTTATCGTTTGGTCAAATAACATGCTACTGTGAATTGTTTCAAAAAAGTAAGAATTTGACCATTACTTGTGCGGTTGTGCCAGAGCATCATTTGGAACTGCAAAATATTGCCATGCTTGGCTGAAAAACACGGTATGCATATCTTATCCTTTGTGTTTGTTTCCTTTTCACAACATATTTATTTGAGAAAACCTTACAGGAAGTATTTCTCTCAGAATTTGAGTTCCTATTTCTGACACTTGTTTTCTTGTCTCAGCCTTGCAATAATCCTTCCTGTCTATATTTGCATAGCATTGGGGATGAAAAAGATAGTTTTGGGAAAGATGAGGTTGCTGCAGTTCATACAAGGTTTCACTTGCACAACTTAGTTTTCATTCTTTTGATTTCCAATTTGATGCTTGTGATGTTGTCTGCTTTTCAAAAATTAATGCTTAATTAGCCTAGTCCACTAATCACTGTGATTGAAGTGCATATAATATTTCAAGCAAGCTCTTTTGGTTGAGTAGCCTGTGATTTGATCAGAAAGAGAAAGAAATGGTGATAAATAGGTAACAAATAGGAGCATAGTTGTCAGACTAGACTCGACCCGGACAATGCAGCGGGTCAATGGGTTAGCGGTTCAACCGGTAACCCAGTGGTTCAACCGGCGGATCATTGAATAAAAACCTATAAAAAAATATACAATATAAAAGTTTTTTTAGGGGCAAAATTTAAAATTTTAATTTATTTTTCACTAATTATTTAGGTCTATAAAATAAAGTAAAATGTTGGACCAAAGTTTTTTAAAATAATATTTTTATAGAAGTTATAAATGATTCATTGGGTAGATATAAGTTATTGCACACAAGTAATACTAAAGTTCTTTGTGTTAAAGTGGTGAGGAACCCTTTTATTTTTCTTAGAGGTCCAAGATTCAATTCCTTTGGAACAAAAAATTTTGTAAAATGATTTCAAAACCCGATCAAACCGGTCAATCGGGCAGGGTAAATCACTGGTTAACTCGTTCAAAAAAGCCCAATTTTGACCGAGTCAATTGCATTTCTATCAATTTAATCTCTCCAACCCGGTCAAGCCAGTTTCCGGCCCGACTGGCGGGGCCGGTTTTTATAACTATGAATAGGAGTACTCTACCCTGGAAAGAAATCATTGCCCTATGAATTAAATCTGACATCCAACAACTGTTTAATCAACTAAACTGATTGAGGCGAATTTTTGTGTGCTAGAGCAGCCAATCTTAGACTTTCCATGTGTATTCACGTGTCTCAGATTGGAGGAAGCTTATTCAGATGATGGAAGTACTTATGGCTGCACTGTGGCAGTTTGTCTTATGTTTTTTCTTTCCTCTGCAGCAACCCATCTAGGAAAGAATAAGAACATTGTCTTCTTTCCTTTTCAGATTCTCTGTTAACTTCATATTTGTCTTACACATGAAAGTGCTAATAATTATTGGAAAAGTGGAGCAGTAAAATCCTGCAATAGCTCGAGGGACTTCATTTTGCTGTCGCGAGGAAGGCATGATACTAATAGTATTAAAGAATTAGGGGAAATCCTGGTGGTTGTTTTTTTTTTTCTCTCTCTTTCTCTCTCTCTCTTTTCCTCTCCAGTCCACCACAGTATATGCCACTAATCATAAAATATTGTGTATTGAATCTTTGACTTGCACACACACAGTGGACGGGGCATCTATCCTCATTTCTTTAGTATTTTGCAGCATAGGAAACTTCAGATTCTTGCAAATGGCTACTCTTCCCACTTTCTCGATGTAAATGTTTACCATCTCATATCTACATTGTTGGTTTTGACTTCTTTCTTGGTCTTTAAAGGAGTAGAGTCCAACAAATTGTTGGTGCTGCGAATAATCAGCTAAGGCGCTCTGGCAGTGTGTTGCCATCTCCAGTGGACTGCAATAGTAGCAGTGCTGACACAGACGACGCATCTACTGGCAGAAGTGCCATGATAGTAAGTAGTTTTATACGAGGTTTTGCTTGATTTCAAGATTGGTCTTAGACATGCTGTTCTTTCTCATTGACACCTTTTTTACGTAGTTTACTCTGAGAAGGTTTGCATATAAGATAATACGGTAAAACACACAAATGATCACTGAATGTTGCCTTAAATTTCATATTCTTCACTGAACTTCTATTTGTTCCAAAAGCTGAACTTTGGATGTCAGTCTAATAGAGTTTCTTTACTGAAACATTTTAAAAAGTTCAGTAACTAGTTTCAAACAAATTGAAGTTCCATAACATGAAACTCAGGACAAAGTTCAGGGACGATTTACAATTTTTGCCCTAAGATAATGTTTATTTTGTTGATAGTTGCTTGAGATTGAAAATTATTGCTAAATACTTCTGTTGTTGATTTCCAGGATGCAGCTCATGGTGCTGTAAATAGCAACAGTGACATAACATGCACAGTCCCTTTTAAGTACATTGAAGGAGTTCCAGTACCCAACAAAATGGCAGCTTTTGTAGATATTGTTGGACAGTCTAATTTTTCTTGTCCAGTAAAAGATGAAATTATCCCTGAAGATGGGAACTTGTGCTCCAAATTATCTTCAGTAACAATAAATGGAGATGTACATGCAGGGGTTCCATATTCTGTTGCTAAGACGTGCAAAGTTTCATCTAATCACCTGGGCATTGGATTGTGCTGGGAGGAACAGTTTAAAGATATTCCAGATGAACCATTTACAGAAGGTTCACTGTCGTATGATAATCAAGGATCAAGGGATTCTTCTTGTTCAAGTCAGAGGGATTGTTTTCTTCAACAACCTTATCCTGCAAGCATTTCAGAGGATTTGTGCCTTCCTACTTTGTTGCATAAGAAGTCTCAGATTTTGAGTGATCTTAGTGCAGATCATAATGTTGTAAATAATTATGAGGATGAAGCTTATTTACCGTTCAGATGTGTAAATTCGGTGTTAAATGATGGATGTCATGAGATGAAGTTCCAAAATTTTGCCAAATCAGATAGAATTTATAGAAATTCTAGCTCATTTTCCAACGAAGAAATTGTAGAGTACTTGCGAAGAATTGATGATGATAACGTGACAAATAATGAGGAAAGTTCTGCTTTAGATGCTGTGGAGAGCAGTATAATTTCAAATATTATGTCAATGGATTTTGATTCATGTGATGATTCATTGAGATTGCCTAATGGTTCGTCTGAGTTGTTTATTGAAACTGATAGTCTGCGTGGTTCTTCCTGGAATTCCCTTAATGGTATTCAATCAGGGTTCTCATTTCCAGAACAGGGAAATCAAGTGGCTGGAGCTATCCTTCCTGATTTTAGGGATAAAAAGGAGCAGCACTTGTGCAAGCCTCAGTATCGAGGTAAATTGAAACCTGCTTTGAATTTTGTTTCTATTGTTGCTTGGCATTTAGCCAAATAATATGTTCTAGTTTTCATTATCTTTCTATTGTTACTCACTTGCAAATTCTATTATTTCGTTTTTAAGTCTTGGTTAAATTGGTTTTCCCTCTATGGTTGTTACATATTCCTTTTTCTGGCTTTTAAGTTTTTGCTTGGATAACTTGTTTCTACTAAGCATTCATTCAACTTCTTCACCAGACGATATATAATTGTGCACTGACCAACATTCCTATACTTTCTGTTTTTCACTGTTGCGAGATACATCTTAATTTTTTATAAATCTTGCTTTCATTTTGGGTCAACTTTCTATAACACCAGCTGCTTTCTACTGTTTTTACCTGATATCTTTGGATGTGGAACCTGATCATTGGGGAAGAACCTTCCAAGCTTAGTGATCTTTTATCTCGTGCACATGATACATTCATGCATTAAAGTGTGTGTGATATGTATGTATATTTTCATGTGCATGGTGGTTTTATGAAAATCTATTCTAGATTTGGTAGCCTGTTTCTTCATGTCTTGGTTTGGGACTATTATTGGATATGCACATCCAAACTTCTCTCTCATTTTTTTTGGGTTAGGATTAGAATTTTATTAATTGTCACATAAGGAACTTCCAACAAGAGGATTAGAAGTCCTCTTTTGACACAAGGAAACAAGTTCAAATGGCAAAATATAGTATTTATCTCAATCTTCCAACCAAGAACAACTAAGTGGAAAATCTTTAAACTCTTTAGATATAGAAACCTGTAAAGTCTAAAGCTTGGCCATCTACAGGAGGCAAGTTATTTTTTACCTATTTAATTCACTCATATTTCTGTCATTTCTTTCCATATTGCCAAATTTTGTAGAATTGTATCCTGACTCTCTTCTGACAGCTACTAGGCCTCAAAGTTTGGCTCCACCTGGGTTTTCAGTGCCCTCCAGAGATCCACCTCCGGGGTTCTCTTCATGTGAGAGAATAGGCTCCTTGTCCTGTGCCTCATCTGGTGTGTCTTTCTGCCACAGCCTCCCTCCCTCCCTCCCTCTCTCTCTCTCTCTCATGATCATTGTTAGTCTATCTAATATACACTCTATACCTGTGATGTTTGCAGGAAGTTGTTTGGTTAATGCATCCAACACTTTGCTTCAAGTGCCTTCAACAGGAGTTAGCAGTGCTACAGGCGATGTTGATTTCATTGATCCTGCCATATTATGCAATAGTAAAGGTAAAACAACAAATGGGCTGAAAAACTTGGGCTCGGGGATGGGACTCGGTCGTACTCCACAGCTGAGTGCATATAAGGATGATGCTTTTTGGCTTCTGATGCATCAATCAGCGTCTGCAAATCAACCCTCAAATATTTCTCAAATGTTTGCACCCCAAACTCCATATACCCAGGAAATGAGTTATGCTGCTTGTATGGGGAATGGACTATCTACTCTAGACGATATATACGGCTTGTCTTCAAGAATAGTGGATCAACATCAAAGCCACAATCCATCCTCCTTCAGCCGACTGTCACAGCAGAAGTATGCAAATGGACACAATTTGAATACTAATGGCTACCTACAGAGTTTGGATGAGACCCGACCTAGAAATGAAGTGGACGTGATAGAACTTCAGAGAAACGAGAGAATAGGAGTCAACAATTACTTTCCTGGGTACGAGGATTTAAGTTTCAGTCCAGGCGATGTGTACACCAGAGTATTTGGGATGTAATTCTCGTTACTTGATGAAATGAATTATCCTTTTGACAAACTCAGTTGTCTATGCTTGAGTGGAAGATGAAAATTTTACTTTCTCAATCAATGACTTGCTACTTTCTATTTCAGATTCCCAGCATGTTTGGCTGTGCTTTAAAGTAACTTAATTTTGAATTACTTATAAGCACGGCCAAATTAATAATCTTAGATGCCTGCATAGTTTTAATTTCTAATGGAATTCCAGGATTACCTATGCTGGCTAGTTAGATTTCATACTACCATAGTAATGTATGAATAAAGAGCTATTTTTACCCTAATCCGCCGAAATAAACGCTTTGATCCATTGGATCAATCTAATAATCTTAGATGGTTAAAAACATTGGAATTTGGGTCAAGTATGTCTTGGTAATACATCCAAATGAACGCGATAACAGGTGGAAACTGAAAATAAAAACGAGAGAACGCATGCAAATTAAACCTCTATTAGTTGGAATTCACCCTTGAAATCGACTTGTAAGGAAGGGGTGCACAACGATTATAAAACCACAGATACACCTCTAGAAAATGTATATGAACAATATTGGAATTTATGGAATAATTTTTATAGGTGTGAATTAGAAAAGTTTCCTTCTGGTGCTATAAATAGTTGCGACTCTTCAAATACAAATAGTGCATATTAAAGAATCGTGTTGTTTCGAATTGGGTGTGACTATTCAAAAAGTATATTCTGAAAAGTCATAACATTTTGATATAATGTAATCTAGACCATTAAATATAAAAATGATACAATGATTTACATTAATTTAAGTCAAAAGATGTAACCAGTCCGAAAAAATATTTGAAAATCAATTAGGGACCCCCTAAATCCATATTTCCTACACCAAATCAATTCAAAAAAAATTATTTCTAAATTCTTTACTCTATTCAAAATATTATGTTGTTTTTATTTTGCAAAAATAAAATTATTTTCAAAAATAAAATTATGTTCAAACAAATTTAGTTTTTGTTCAATTTGTGAAAAATGCTATCAGCACTTCAGTTCACCATAAAAAATTAATATTGTGCTATATTAAAAAAAAATTAAAAAGAAAAGAAAAAGAAAGCGTTGTATCTTAAGAGGCAGACGTCCATTTGATCTTGTTAACACCAATGTAGGGATGAAATCTGTTTTAAGGAAATTTACAATTGTATACCTCGATATTTTGACAAGTCCGAATTCCATACGATATTTTGCAAGTAAAATGTTAGTTGTCGAATATAAATTATGCACCAATTTATCCAACAATCTTAAGACAGATTCAGCTTATATGATTTTTCTAGTTTATTCATTTTCCTTCATTTTCGTTTATCTTCTAATTTCTTATAAGAAATGACAAGGGAATTTTTCATTTTTTTTTCATGATTATATTCTGTTGAATTTTACGTGAAATTCAATTTTGCATATAGAATTTGCAGAAAGTAAAGGTTACTAAATTGCACGAATAAATTTATTTTAGTAATCTTATTCATTTACTGTGTGATTAAAATATATGATTGTATTAAAATAAGTGTATACGTGTACAATAAATAAGGCAACTGAAAAAATCTCTTGATATGAAAGTGCTCGACTTTCACTAGATATTAGCATCCCGCTTAAAGGATAAAATGAAATTGATATATGGTCTCACTTAATTTTGATTGAGATGGTACTTGTGAAAAATAGAGATAGATAGTATTATATTATCACATTAGTAATGATTGCACAATGGAAGTGTGTTTAAGCATTATGGAATTGAGAATTGCCTCTACATGAGTGATGATGTGAAAAGAGTTGATAAATATTAAAGTTGGTTCGACCTTGGAATTGTGATCGGACAGTTCATTCTCAACGTAGGACTTCGCAGGGGTAATATTGTCTATATATTACCTTTTTTTTTTTTTTAAATTACCTTATATGTCAAAGAAAATTTTCTATGAAGATAGAAATGTTTAAAACCATTGCATCTACGAGAATATTATAAAAAGCTGACAGACCTTAAATCAAAATTGATTAAAATTGACAGTCCTAAATATGAAAGCGTGTCAACTTTCGTAAGAAATGGACATTTCTAGTCATTTATATGTTGACTAGAGGTTGAATAAAATTATTTATCTGGCAGATAAGCATAAATAACGATATAATCAAATTTTATATAGTTTGATAAATAATATATTGCTAACTTAAGTAAGTCCTATGCAGAATTGTGGTAATATGATTATTGTTCGAATAATATTTTCAATTAAAGTTCGGATGCACACCAGAACTTGTTTGGATGTCTATGCTTTCTTCAAATTAGAATTAAAATATTTGAAATGATAAACTGCAATGTAATGAATATCTTATTAAATTTAAGATGCACGTTTAAAATTGGATATCCAATGAAAGGATTCAAGATCTAATAGTAAATATATTTTATTATTGAAAGTATAGTTATTTCCTGAAAATCGTCCAAAAAATTCGAGAATTGAAAGATGAAATTGGAGCTTTAAATGAAGTTAAATTGAAGCATGATTACTACACATGATTTAATCAAAATAATTAACTACATATGTGCGACATAGAATGTCATGTATAATGATAAATCTCGACATACATATCATAGACATAATATCATTTGACAATTGTTCTCAAGCCGAACAATGTCAATTGATTTTGTTAAATTATAGAATGTCTTAATAGATTCGTTTACAAATGAGTTATTAGAGATAATAGACAATGTATCGAGGAAAATGGTTTTAAAGCCTAAACTATTGTGCTAGCTTAATGGAAACTTAACTTGATGATTGGATATTTCATGGACTATGATCGATAGAAAAACTAGTTATGATTGATTCGATGAGAAGCACTTCAAAGTTTTAACTCATTCCCATTTCTATGAAGTAAATTAGTGATGTCTACCAAAGACTAGTTAGGATAAGCTATTCTTTTAGTGATGACAAATTTTGTAGAATAGTACAAATAGAGTATTGGGGGTACTCTTTATAAAACATATGAGTGCAAATTTGGGTGACTTTATGAGAATTCTGCTGAATTTTCTAGCGCACTTGCATAACACAAGAAGGTTCATGACTGAAATAGTAAACACTGTAGAGAAACAAATAACGTGTTTGATCTATCATCTATGCTTACAATAATGGTCGAAAGTTTAAAACGTTGCTTTTAGTGATTTCGATAGATTCTTACAATAGTGGTAGACAGTTTAAAACGTTGTTTTTGGGTTGACTCTTTTCTATTCATGTGAAAGATTGATGGAATTTACGTGATAATTTTTATGTGTGAATTGAAAAAATTTCTAATTAATACGATGATTAATCATGACTTTTCAAGTGTAAATAGTTCATATCAAAGAGTTATTTTGTTTTGAATCAAGTGTAACTATTCAAATAGGTACATTATGAATAGTTATGACCTTTTGATAGAGTTAATCTATATCATTAAATTTGAATAGACGTGATCTAATGGTCCATATTAATTTATTCTAAATATACAACCATTTTGGAAACGACGCTTAAAAATCTATAACTAGGAACCCCTAAATCCATGTTTCTTGGACAAATTCAACTCAAGAAAAATGATTTCTAAATTTACTCTCTTCTAAATATTTTGTTATTTTTATTTTACTGGAATTAATTTTCATTCGAATTATTTTCAAAATAAAAATTATGTTCGAGCAATTTTAGTTCATGCATATTTTGTTCGAGAAGAATACTATCAATACTTTGGTTCATCTGAAAAAATTTATAGTGTTATATTAATTTTAGAAGAAATGTATTATCCTAGGAGACATTCGTCCATTTGATCTTGTTAACACTAGTATAGGTAGCAAAATATATCTTAAAAAAATTTGTAATCGCATACCTTATTTCATTTCATCTCTTTCTATTTTTTTACATTTCAGTAAGTCAAGATTTGATCGTATTTCTTTGTATGTATCGTGATTTCGATAAGTCAAAACTCTATAAAATATTTTGTACATAAAGTGTTAGTCGAACTTCCTACAGACAGTTTTACGTACAGTTTTAATTGGGATAGTTTAATAGATTGTGTTCTACAAGATATAATCTATTACGGAATTAAATAAAAATGAACACCAAATATAACATAGTAAACCCCTAAGGAAAACTTTTACGGGTTCCCATGTTACAGGTAAAATAATCCACTGTCAAAGGATAAAAAATACAATAGATTCGATTTTATAATTTCACAAAATTAACAAAAAACAATCAAAAGAAAGTAAGGAACAACATCCTCATTTTCTTTCTTCTTTTGACTTGTTGAGGAAATAGAATCAAACCCTCCGATCTTGATTTTATCGCCACTTCACTATTGTATTCGACCGCAACCAGTACTTGAATTAAGATTCATTAATCTTAACTTACGCGAACAGCTAATATTTGAGTGTGATTATATCATTCATGCTCCAGTATGCTATCTTCAATTACTATTGACGAACATGATTTTGTTTCGAGATACTTCAATGGAACATCAGCCGATCAGAACTCACTAGAGATGGTCAAAAGACTTCAAAACTTCTTGTTGCAAGTTCGCCGAATATAGATAAATTTTTCTCAAAGAATTTATTGTCCCTTAGTCGTTTTCTCTACTTATGTAGAGACTTCTCCAAGGCACGAACGTATCTTACCTAAAATATAGAAGTCTCAGTCGGCAAGAATAATATAGAGTATGTTTGATATGGTCAATAATTAAATTAAGGAAAGTTTTGATTTATTAACGTATTTTTTTAATTATTTGACCAATCAAACCAGTCATAGTAAATATATAATATAGAATATGTTTTATATGTCGATAATTAAATTAAGGAAAGTTTTTATTTGTTAAAGCAATATTTCATTTTTTTGAATTATTTGACCAATAAAATCAATCCAATGTGGTAAATATATATTTATGTATATGTTGCAATGTGGAAGGTACATATTGCATCTCATTTAGGGTATGAAAACCATAAAATCTGCGGTCAAGAAATTTGTTTACATGTAGCACCCAATCAGTCATGATTGACTCATTGACTTAACTAAAGTCAATCTTGACTGAGTGATTTACATGTTTGGACCAAAACAAATTGTACACGTTTTTTGCACATATTTTGACATTTAAAAATCATTTTAATTTAAATAAGCGAATAAATAAATAATAAGTAAAAATATAAAATATGTTGTACTTACAAAATAGATAGCAATAAATTATGAATAATTGGGTAGTACTTGTGGATTTTTCAAACTGTGTAGATAAAAAAGTAGCATCTATAAATAGTTTATAAACATGAGCTAAACATATAGTCGTTACATTCTATTACTATTTTAAAAAACAATGGACATTCCATATTCCCAACTAGGTGATATGAAGAAAACCAAACTTTTATTGAAAGTAGCCTACTAGGTCACTCCGTTCGCAAAGAAGATCGTTCTAGAAGGGTATCTGATCTGATACCAATTGCATTTGATAGAATTCACCTTTAAAAATAACTTGATAGGGGTATCGGTTCTAATAAATTATAAACTCACAAGAATTAGCCTAGCATTGTACAGTACAATTAGAGCCAGTACACTTAATATATTACACGTGTGTTAATTTATGACAAAAAAACCCATTAACTCCTTTGGGTAGTCTCATTCTCAAGCCCTAAATTTTATTTCTTGTCTTCCCCATTTGACTTGTCATGTCAACGAGTTGAGTTGAGTCGAGCCACGAGTTGAAACTCGAAACTCGGCTCGACTCGAGCCAAAAAGTGTCGAGTTTTTTTTGGGCCAAGCAAAAATTCTAGCTTGAGCCTTAGCGGGCCGAGCCGATTCGTTTTTTTTAATGTCAAATGCATATTTTTTACTTACAAAATTTAAAAT
>CAIGRL010219803.1:0-11190 GCA_903798325.1 Fraxinus xanthoxyloides
CTCTCTCTCTCTCTCTAGATATGATTATTGCCCTCTTCCATTCAAACTTTTCACTGATTGTCTGTAATTTCCTGTTTATTTGCATTTTCTTTTTTCAATTTTTGAATCTGTTTTTCTTCCATGATTCCCTCTTTTGTCTTATAATACTGTATCTCACGAGCTTGTGTCAGGGTGAATTTTTTAATTTTTTTCAAAATATCAATAGAAAAAAATAATCAAATGTTTATCCTTAATTATTTTATGGTTCGATGCTTCATTTAAATTATTTCCTCCACACCAACGTGTTTAGTTGTGTCTTAACGCTACTTTTCTCGGCTCTACATGCTATCAGAAAAACTGCTTAGAAGCACGTCAAAAGCTTTTGTTCGTGGTTGTGTTTTATTTTCTCTCCTCTCTATTCTTACAACATGTAAAGATTCGAAGTGTCCATAATAGTATTCTCCATTTCAGTAAAAAGTAGAATCTTTACAGGCTTTCTCTTACTATATCTGAAAAAATTACATTGTCTTTCACCTCTTTTCTCCCTCTAGAATTACATTCTGAATTCCCGTGGAAAGGAAAATGGGAAAAGCTACAAGGTGGTTGAAAGGCCTGCTGGGGATAAAGAAGGACAAGAAAAATGTGGAGAACAATTCAAATTATGGTGAAAAGAAAACGGAGAAAGGATGTAGTTTTGGCAAGTCAGGCGAGGACTTGACCAAGAATACTCTGGCCGGGGACTCGCGGTGGCTAAGATCTTACATTGCTGAGACAGATAAGGAGCAGAACAAACATGCAGTTGCGGTGGCAGCAGCCACAGCTGCGGCTGCCGATGCTGCCCTTACTGCCGCACAGGCGGCTGCGGCTGTTGTGAGGCTCACACGTCAACGCAGAGGGGCTGTGTTCAACGGAGGAGGACGGGACTTGAGGGCTGCTGTCAAGATTCAGACAGTTTTCAGAGGTTACTTGGTATGTGGGATTCAAGTTTCACTTTATTTTTTTTCATTCTTTATAGCTAAAATCTTATTTCCTCAACTGAAATTATGAATGTCTGTATAGGATGTTTTCTTGTTGTTTTGTGAATTCGCTTCAAATGTCAGCAAAGGGAAATTTGGACATTCTAATCAAACAGTACTGATGTTTCCTATTACCATGTTTTTGAACATTTATATTTTGAATTTTTTTGATGTAATTGTTGTTTTCGACTAGGCCCGAAAAGCTCTTGGAGCCCTAAAAGGACTAGTGAAGTTACAGGCTCTTGTTAGGGGATACCTTGTACGAAAGCGTGCTGCTGCGACTCTACGCAGTATGCAAGCTCTCATTAGAGCTCAGGCTGCTGTTAGGTCTCAAAGAGCTCGTAATTCGATTAACAGCTGCAGAATTATGCCAGAGTTGCAAGCTAGAAAGTCCATGGTAAGAAAATATTCTTCAGGTATTCGAGAAATTTCATTACTTTTGAGGCCTGGCTTGAACTTGAATGCTACCTTTTTCTTTGTGAAATACAGGAAAGATTTGATGAAACCAAAAGTGAACTTCATAGCAAGAGACTCTCGACCTCTTATGATCCTTTAATGAATGCATTTGATGAAAGCCCGAAAGTAGTGGAAATGGACACGTACAAGCCTAAATCAAGGTCCCGGAGGATGAGCACTACAATGTCAGAATATGGCGACGAGGAATACTACCAGGCAATTTATTCTCCTATTCCATGTCCATACCCTGCCCGTTTATCAATACCAGCTTGTCGCCAGCATCACGATTCCGACTGGAGCCACACGACTGAAGATTACAAGTTCGCCTCGGTCCATAGCACTCCCAAATTCATGACTTCATGCTGTGCCAATGGTCCAGTTACACCAGCCAAGAGCGTGTGTGGAGATAGCTTTTTTAGCCCATACTCCAATGGCCCTAATTACATGGCAAATACGCAGTCGTATAGGGCAAAGCTGAGGCCTCACAGTGCTCCTAAACAAAGGCCTCAGTCGGGCACTAAGAAGAGGCTTTCACTTAATGAAATAATGGCATCAAGAACCAGCTTTAGTGGGGTTAGAATGCAGAGGTCAGGTTCCCAATTTGAAGAAGATTTTGATTTGTAGAGAGCTAATTATAATTCAGTGGCTCTTATTCTGTTTGTTCAATAGTTTAATTGAAGGAGAGAAAAAAAAAAGAAGGTGAAAATGGCATATTTTCTTTATATCTCCTTGCACATTGCTGTTTCTCAAATTATGATACACAGTTTGCAGAATATGGTAAGAGTAATAAACCTGTTTTGGCAAAAGAAGAAAAATGTCTAGACAGACGGTAGAAAGTTGGAAATTGTGGCAAGCATTTTTTACTTGACTACTCCAGAGTCGAATTGCTGTCGAGCTATCGATTACGCCACTTGCCAAGCTATCTAGTTATTCTCGAACTATCGAGTGGTTAATTATCAAGTATGGAGCTGTAACTCTCAACCTATGAAGTGAAGAGTAGTAGTGTTCTCAACCAAACCCCAAAGAAGGCATTTTTCTTTTAAAAAAAATTGAATACTCTCATTTTGAAAGTAACTGTGAAAGAATGGTGTCACTCGACCGCCTCTTCACAAAATTTTACATTGTGTAAATTTCTTGCGAGTATTGAGGACGACCTTCAAAGGGTTATATTCTATATTCCAAAAGCTCGCATAGGCTCCTTCTAGGCATGCGACATAGAGAAAACGTCTCGTCTAGTGCTTAGGCGAAAAACAATGTGAACTGTTTTATTTGACAAATGATATTTTCTTGTTTTGAAGTTCAGTCTAACAAGTTGCCTCCCCATTATTAAAATTTCAGAATAAAAAGTCCAATAAAAACTTCACCTCACTCCAAACTTATCCCACGAACATAGCTTTTTATGTTAATGAACAAATCATTATTGATTTGGGATATTTATATTTTTGACAAAATATCTTTTGTTTGAAACTTGAAAAATATGTATGAACTACATGCTTAGTGCATCTAAAAGATTTGACTAATAAATTTAGTCCCACATTTCTTGTTTGACCATATTTCTAACTTACTCAATATGAGTGGATACAATTTTTAGGTAGAAAATACAAAATGAATTATTATTGTTACATATATATTTCGAATCTAATGATTTTGACACAAATCTCTTAATTTATTATTTGTGTTTTGTGTTTTATTCATTACTTCCGGGTCCCATTTTTTGTGAAAATGAGTTATATAATCAAAAAAACTGCAAGTACTGGAAAAATCAACACAGAAATACGCAGGAAGACATGTGTCTTCCTGTGAATTTTCCTGCATTTCTTCATGTGAATTCTTCTGTTGAATTTTCTGTACTCAACATATCTTTTTTATAACAGTGATTTTTTTGAGAAATATGTCGTTAAAATTTATGCTGATTTTTGAATTTAGGTGTAAAATTATTTTACCGAAAGACTGTGTAATTAAAAATGAATTTGAGAAAGAAATTGAATTTTTTTTATAAAATGGAGCTCAAATTAGCTTTGATGTTTGTTCATCAAATTCAAACTTAGATTACTAGTTTTCTATATAAAGAAATCTCTTGTTCCGTGAATAACTTGGGAGCTGCACTAATGGCTAATTCTGGCGTCATCTTATCCCCTGTCCAAAAGTGCTACTTAAAATATTTAAATAAAAAAACAATATCTAAAGATCTAGGAAGAATTAATTAATGAATAGAAAAGGTTTGTTAATGCAAATCGAGGAAATTAATTTTTATTACAAGTTTGAATAACTTCGAATTTTGAAAAAGGGGGTTTGGGTTTAATCAAAAGAGAATTTGAAAGTAACGGTTGTTTGGAATTTAGTCGAGCGTGGAATTAATCGTGACCGTCAATTGTTTTGGATGAAATTTCGGTTGGCTTTTGATTAGAATCCAAACCTAAAAGTCCCACATAGGCTCTCTCGAATGTATCGTTATATTTGGGAAAAAATATTTAAGATATTAAGTATAATTCATATCAAAATTTAAAAATATGGTTCATTATTTTAAAAATCAAATACTAATTAAATCTTATTTATGAAAAAAATTAATTAAAAATATATTTTATTAATTAAATATATTATGGTCATAATTACACGTTTATAGGTCACAACTTATTTTTTTTATTACATATTATTAAATTAATTCATCACAAATTATTTTTCGGTTACAAATCAAAAATCTTATAGATTACAATTCTTTTATTGGTTACAAATTATAAATTCTATAAGTCATGACTTATTTCATGGTCACAAATTATCAACTTAATTGATCACATACAAATTTAGTCACAATCACACGTTCTTCTATGTCACATTATTTACGGGTCACAAATTAACAATTTATCGATCACAAACACCCCCACTCCTCCCACTCCCACCACCAACCCCACAACCACAACACCCCACCACCGAGCACCATTGTCCCTAGAACCACTATCACCTCGTCGGCATAAGCACACCACCATCGCACAACGCAAGAAAAAGTTTACCAAAGCACCGCACAAAACCAACGCCTCAGCATTGCACAAAATCACTACCTCGCCAGCATCACCGTACAAACCACCACGCCCATAAAATGCAATGTTAGAGAAAAGTTTAGATCGTCGCTGTGCTCGATGATTTGTGACCAAGAAAACACTACGTCACGTTTCGACTCGCGGAGGCGCAGCACCGCTCAAAGATAGTCTAGTGATGGCAACTCGGCTCGACCCTGAAACCCACTAGCTGAGTTGCTCTTGGCTCTTTGCTCGTGGGCTAGCTCGGCTGGGCCCATGAGCTCACGAGCCAAGCGCGAGCCCACGAGCTTTTTGAATTTTTTTTTTACTTTTTCACTTTTTTTTATTTTTTCTTTAATTTTCACTAGTCGAGCTCGTCGAGCTCACTTGCGGCTCGGCTTGGGCTCGTCAACGAGCGGCTCGTGGCTCGTGTTTTCACGAGCCGAGCCAACGAGCCGCTCGGCCTGTTTGCCATCTCTAACTGATACTCAATGTGGCACTGTGCATCTACGTGCATAGGCGCAACTCTGCAACTTTCTTCGATGCCTTGACTCAATGTCGAGTACAGTGGCGTAGGTTGCACTGAGTATAATGTCGCTTCATACAGGGCTGCGTGTTGTGTCACTGGAGGTGCCATGTCACTGGAGGTGGTGTGTTACCGAAGAAGAGAGAGGATATAGAAATGAGAAGGGAAATGATAAAAAGAAGAAATTGAAATTGATTTAGGGGTGGGTTGGATGGGTGTATAGATTAATTTAAATTGGGTGGTTGAGTATTTTGGTCGGTGGTGGGATTTGTAGATTTATTTAATATTATAATATTAATATTAATATTTATGAATAATATTATCATTTGATTTTTGTATAAAAAACTTTAAATCTGAATTTTGAAGTTGAAACTTAAAAAATTTAGTAGGGTATAATTTCAACTTCTATTTGTTCGTCTCTCGTCTCACATGAGATGATTGTATTTCAGATGTTAATACATATTAATCTTTGCAATTTAGGCTTTTTATGAATCAAAAAGTTCAAACTAGTGGTGTGGTGTAAGTTGATGAATCAAATCATTCTTTCTTTACGATTTGAGCTTTTATTTTCTTGTATTATTTACAAACTTAAAACGATGTTTTAATTTTTTTTATAACGTATGACAATTGAAGTTGATATATTCCTATATTGGATTGTGGTATACCTTTTTGGTTATTTCAAATTCGTGGTTCTCTTTTGAAATATAATTTTTTTCATTTTATGCTCGAATAGAGTAAGTTAAATACGTGGACTACAATCTCTTGATATTAAATAGTTATGTATTTAATTAATTTTTTATGTCGATTCCTTTTGAAATTTCCGGATTTAAGCATGGTCTATATTTAAATTATATGCTATAGCATGCCCCACTTATGGTTTAAGATCTATTAAGAAAAAAACCATTTAGTCTCACACTTAAATTTAATTTTTGATGTTTTAATTTCTTCTCTTTTTGTGGTTTTTAGGTTCCACTATTTTGAATCGTGTAATTGGATTTCACTGCTTCTTGAAAATTTCTTAAGTAGATTTTCTCCCATTATACAAATATTGTCGGGTAGTAACGTGCTATGTATACATATCGAAATGGCCTATATAAAAATATTTATTTAATTTATATAAAAAATATTATGTATAGAGATGAACCCAAACCGAATCGATAGTTCGAATTTGGGGATTGATTTCAATAATTAGAAAGACCCGAATAGGTTCATTTAAAAAATACACGATGTATAATGAATAATCCAAATATTTAAATACACATGACCATTGCAAATGACCCAGGCCTAATCCAGGCTACGTCTTCCATACTACTCAGAGAGAGAGAGAGAGATAAGGTGTAGACCTTTTTTTATTACTAAAAGTTAAAAAAACAAGGTAGTTGTAAAATTATTTCCGAAAATCCCCTTCCATTCTTCCCCAAATCCTAAATCATCTCTCCACTTTCCTACCTCCACAATTAACCCTCACTTACTTTCTCTATCCCGTCCATGGTCCACCACCATTTTTGAAAAAAAAATAAAAATGACGAAAGTTTCGTAAAAATACAAAACAATATCGTGAGAACAATCCTTTTATGGATATCCACCTTTTGCAATCCCCATCGCATAAAAAAGTTTTATCCTCCAAAACTAGTACCGTTCAGGTTTAGTCTGGCAACTTGTCCGTCCGCATTGGATTTATCGGAGGTCGCTGACTTGATCATGCCATCATCGTCAGAGGCGTTTGTTAGGTTTTCAGTGTTGACAATTTTGTGGACAAAATGACTAATATGTAATGTATTGTAAAAGTTTAAGGACTTAGGGTACAATTTGTATAAATTGGATTATGAAATCTAAGGTTTGAGTATGAAAAGAGGAGAAACACGGCGCCGAATTTTCGCTAACTTCTCGTCGAGTTGGCGCTCAAGCAACAAAATCAGAATGCCTCTCGCCCGCGTGTCGCATCCCTCGCTCGAGCGACATGTCAATCCGGAAAATCCTATTTTGCTATTTTGAAGTTTTTTACCGGCATATTCAACCTCATTACCCTTTCCTATAAATATCCAAGTCTATGCACGAAAAATTGGTGTGGTTGTTCATTGTACCTCTTCTCTATAACATGTTCAAGAGCATATTCATACATTGATTTCATCTTTTCACTCTTGATTTTATACAATAACATATTTGGGAAAAAGGTCAAATCCATTGAATCCGAAATACCACATACTTCCTATTGGTCATAGGAAAGTACTCTCACAATTGAATTTTAGAGGCTATTGGAGGTTGAGAGATGTTGGATTGCAAGCGTAGGAAAAACACAAGACCTTGGAGCAGGTTCTTGGAATTCCACTGGGAAGAGAATTGTAGAAGATTTTGGAGTAGATCTTGGAGCAGGTCTAGGAGTTAGCAGGAAATAGATAGAGAAATCTAGTGGAGTTGGTTAGATAGTATCTGACTGTAACTCACTCCGTATTGTTTATAGTGCAGTTAACTGGTTTGGTCCCGGAGTTTTTACCCAATTGAGGTTTCTCCATCATTATATCGGTGTTTATTATTGCTTTTCTTATTACCGCGGTATTCACATATATGATAATTAGACTTGTATGCTCAATCATTTAGAAACAATTAAAAGTGATTTGTTGCTTTTCAATTATTAATTTTTAATTCCGTATAATCACATATTCACTCCCTCTAATTTTGGGTCGAACCTCTTAATTTTAATTGGTATCAGAGTCCAAATTCGTTCCTTGACACATATTATCTAGATGAGTAATTTATTATCCGTCTCGCAATACTTTGATGACAGTAATTATGCATTTAGAAGATTAGGATGAGAGCATTTTTAAAATCCGTGGATGAGCGTATCTGACTTAATGTTGTGAATGGTTGGGCTTCACTTAGCTCTATGGTTAATAATGAAATAATCTCCACCCATGTTGCTAATTGAACTAGAGCGAACTTAGATGAGTGTAACTGGAATATCAAAGTCGTACATGCCCTATTTATTATAGTATCCCCGGAAGAGTTTAGGCGAGCGTCAATGTGTGAGGTAGCCAAAGAGGTTTGAGATATCCGACAAACCACACATGAGGGAATTCAAGCAGTTAAAAACTTTAAATTGCAGATGTTAACTTCTATGTTTGAAGAAACTCGGAAGAAGGAAGATGAAACTTTTGATAATTTTAATGCGAGCTTAAATGACATGGTAAATTCTAACTTCAACCTAGGTGAAAGAATCCCAGAGCCTAAGATAGTAAGAAAAATTCTTAGATCTTTACCAGAAAGGTTTAACCTAAAGTCATGGCAATAGAGTAGAGTAAGGACTTAGATTCCATTAAAATTGAACAGTTAGTTGGATCTCTCCGGACTTATGAACTTACATTAGTTAAACATACAAATAATAAGTCTTTGGTCTTAAATACTGTGAGGAATAGTCATAGAGAGTCAAGAAATTCAGATTCTCCTAATGAAAAGGAGTTAGCACACTTTGCTAAAAAATTTCAAAAAATATTTAGGAATAAACAAAAATCTCAAGAGAGGCATAGAAGTGGTTCTATTGGATCTAGGAAAAGTTCTAAAATTGTGAGATGTCATAATTGTAGAGGTTTTGGCCACGTTAGGAGTGAGTACCCTAGTAGTAGGAGAAATCCAGATAAAAATATGAATGCTACTCTCACTGATGACCAGTCTAACTTGGACAATGAGAGTGAGAAATCCATTCATGATGAAAGTGGAAAATATATTGCTTTTATTGCTAGAATTAGGAATGAATGTAATACGGGGGGTGAGAAGGTTGATAGCATAAGTAGTAATGAGAATTCAAAAAACGATTATGATAGTGAGGGAGATATTCATGAGGTTTGTGATAAAATCTATGACGAGGGTATTAAGATTATAACAAAAAAAGCCTTAAGTACGAGAGTTATAGAATTGGAGTCGAAAAACGAGAAACTCGTAGCGTACATTCAAGAATCTACTTATACCCCGAGTGAGTTGAAATCCATGAATGAATTGAAAAATTCGGGTGTCGCATGATATCACTTAACAATTCACGGATTACTAATTTAACGACTTTTAAGTTACCGAATCACCACCACCATCATTTCCACATCCACCTTAAATCCATTACACCTTCCACCTCCGATTCAAATCTAAGTGGATTAGTCACAATCTTTAGGCCAAGTAAAAATCAGAAATGAAATACTAAAAATCGGTTAAAACAAAGAATTTCGTTATTGTTGGAATACAAACGTACTAGGAAGATCCTGCATAACTAATTTATACAAATCAATTTCTCTGATGATTTGTGAAGAAAAATGGTGTTCGACGATTTTTCTGCGCAAGTGTTACATCATGAACTCTTTATCAATCGGGTAAAATCGAAAACCTGGTGGTAAACTCAATTGTGACGAAGAATTCATTTCTTAACTGCCCATTTCCTTTAAATTATAGAGATATAGAGAGAGAAAGTGAGAGTTGTTTATTTGAAGAAGAAAGAGAAGGTGAGAGTAGTTTATAAAGTGAGAGCGAGATTTATGTGTATATTTATGTTTGTCTATGTATATGTGGCGAGAGTGTTTTTTACTAAGTGAATTGATTTTGGAGGATTTTAATTTAAGTGGCGTGGTGCAGTGGTGGGGTGGCCGACAATGATTGATCGGGAAAGATTTCAATTTAAGTGATATAATAGGGTTGGGGCCGGATGTATGGGTGTGATTTAATTATGTATTAATTAATCTTCATTATTACCTAATATGTGAAATTAAAACTAATCCTCTTTATTTTTGAATATTATATTTTATATGTTGGATTTTTGGGTAATTTTCCCTGCTGTAATAAATTGGCGAAAGCATTCCTGTTATCAAAATCTAAAAGAAGAGCCTAGCATTGCCTGGCAAAGTAGAAAACCCCTAAAAGAAAGTTTCATGATATGCAAAATCGCGTGCATGTCATCAGATTAGAAAAATGCCAATAAAAAGTATTTATTTATAGTTATATATAGATAATAAATAAACGAAAGTGGTAACTCCTACATCAAGCATCAATAAGTGCTAACCAAGATAGAAAGCACAAAGCATAAGACCAATGAAACATTGCATCATTGTCATCGCCCATAATGTAGTGGCCTTTGTCATCATCACCATCATCAAAATATTTTCTTAAAACAAGTAACTTAACCAATAAAAAGTATATTTTCTTAACTTATTTGGTTTTAAGTGGATTTGTAAATTCTTTTTAATCGTTTGACCAAACATTCAGATATTTCAGACAAATACAATGTAACCGAAGGTCATGCTTTAACACAGTATTTATATATCAAGAATAAGGGTTGGCTCAATAATATAGTGTATAATAATAAGTAAAATTAACTAAAGAGGGAAAACAAGAGTATATAACAGTCAAAATTCAAGAAATTTTAACGCTAACATTAATGACATTATGTAAAAAGGATGATATAAGCAAATGGAACTAAAAATGAGGATTTAAAAGTTTTATTTTGAAGATTGGAATAATTTATTCAGAGGTCCTTAAGGTAGGGGACTAATTTCACAGTCTCCAAATTAAAAAAATAAGAGTCAAAGTCAACAATGAATTTTTACATATTTTATAGAATCTACTTCTCAACAACACATTTCATAAACTTTTTATCAAATTATAGTAAAAATTAAATTTTAATCCCAACCAAATAGAAGCACAAGATTGTGATCTAGAGAATTTGAAACACGTTCTTCCAGATGAAAAGTAAAAAGATTACCATTAGGGTACAAAGAGTTCGTACAGAAAGCTGAAGTATGTTTATTTAAAGAGATAAATAAAAGAAATAAGAAAATAAATTGGAGAAGCTTGGGGGTCTCCCTCGACTCCACCACTGATTCTAGTCGAGATTTAGGGTGCCCAAACATGCCCCAGGCACCAAACCACTGGCGGACCCGGGGGGTTTTGGGGGGTCAAGTACCCTCCCAACTTCAGAGATTTATTATTATTATTATTATTTTCTTTTTTTTTTTTGTTTGTAAAGTCATATTTAGTATTCGTTTGAAATCTAAATTATATTCTAAATCAAAGTTAACAATTAATTTTAATAACATATTTCATGAAATTCCTAAGTGTTCAACTTTTATTAAAATTTACTAAACATTTAATTTTAATCTCCACCAAATAGGGGCAAAATCACAATAAATTTAAATTTCGATAACATGCTAATTTTAAAAAGTTTCCG
>CAIGRL010219830.1:0-11699 GCA_903798325.1 Fraxinus xanthoxyloides
ATCAATAAATTTTCTTTCTTTTTTTACCATATATTTTTCATCAATTTATTATTTCAAAATACATTCTTTCAAAATAACGTGACTATGTGCTTGTGAGTTCATATCCATGAAGTGAAGTTTGTGTACAGTACGCTTGATTTGACTTGAATAGATATGATTTAAGGATGAGAGACAGCTGGATATTTTTTCATCTTTTTATCCAATAGTGTCCATTTAGGCGTGTACCAATATCAATTCGTGGGCTAAATTGTTTGTGTTACCAAACCACCACTCTACAAAACAAAAAAAAAAAAAAAATAAGGTTCCCATTGGCTATTCCAAAAGATGAACTACCTTTATTCTTGTATTTGTGCTTGCATAAAAGTGGGTTGGTGTGTTCGTCACTAAATTAGAGCCACTAAACTTTTTTTAAGTACCTGTGGATCCTGTCATGTGTGTCTTTAATTGGTCTAAATATAGGTTCCATCTGGTGCGTTTATCGTCAAAAAGATGTAGAATTTATGAAAGATATAGTTGATATTGATTGTTTGACTTTAACTTAGATTAAAATCTGACACAAACAGACTCTTAATCAGTGAAAGAGTTATATTCGACACAAAAGAATAATAGTGAAGGGAAGTAGAAATGGCGATTAAAATATTTTTAATGTACTCTTTATTAGCATATAATGTTTGTTAGTAATCTTGGAGCATAATGAACGAGATAACTCTTTTTATTTGTTTCTTTCAGATAACCTTATATTTTGTATAGAGTTGAGGACATGTTTGGTCAATTAAATTAGAAGATGTGACAAATTTAATAATTATTGTTTTGTTGAGTTTTTCTACATATCTACTAGTAAGAAAAGTATAGTAAATTAAAAAGTAGATACATGAATTATTGGATTTATACACCTTAGAAACCACTCGATGTTATGCTTCGAAAGTCTCCTGTAAGAATGAAAAACACTAATTTTTCCAAGGATTATAGGTAGAGCTGGACAAAACTTTCAAATCGAATCAAATATAATCAAATTCGAACCGAACCGAATCGAGCGATTTTTCATAAGTTAAATACCCGAACGGATATTTGAATCGAAAATCGATGAGTTTGGTTCGATTCTCGATTATAGATCAAGAATCGAATAAGAACCGAATCTAATAGAGTGATTAATGCTTCAACTCCCAAGCAAAATCTATGCCTAGCTAGCGAGCTCAACCCAACCCAACCCAACTCAATTTCTAAATTCAATTTTTTTTTAAAATTTTTTAGCACAACTATTAATTTCATTGTTACTCCCAATATATAGAGCTTTTTAAATTTTTATCCTTCCATTTCCAATTTTATACTTTCATTCGGTAAGTACTGGTCCACTAACCCTAAATTATTTGATAAATTGAAAACCTGCATCTACATGCCCAAATCAAATCTGCCGACTGACGAGTCCTACTTCTCCTTTCCAACTGTCCATCGAAATTACAAATGAATATGTCATTAGTTATATTTACATATCGTTACAGTAAATGTTAAAAAAATTAATTATGGTATGGAATCAAATCGAATCGAACTGAAACGAACTCAAATAGTTCCATTTATTAAATACCCAAAAATTTTGATTCGACTCGATTCTCATAAGAATCGAATTGAATAAGAATCGAATTGAATCGGACCATGTCACACCCAAGTTACAGGAGGTGCAAAGTAAATTGTAAATAAAGGTGATGTCAGTCTTTATCCAATAAAGTAAATGCATTTGTCAAATTCAATCTCATTCGTACTTGATTAAGCAGGTTTAAATCTTTCTTAGCATCTAATCTTTAAGGTTTTAGGCTGTCAATATCCCGTATTATCGTGCATCGTCACACAAATGTACATTAAGATCATGTTGTCACTTCCACACCAACAATAATTGAGAAAGTTATCGAATTGTTAAAACGTATGTTCTACATAATACTATTCACCATATTTATTAAATTACCCATGAGTGGTGTAAATGTTGAAGATTTATGACTATCCTTATGTATATTGTTCAAGATAAAATTTAAACAAATAATTATATTTTTCTGTAACTTCTTATACTATTATATTACATGATGTTATTAAGTAAACAAATCTTGTGTATTGTGTTGTCACGACCCATTTATAAACAAATATTTAGCTATTTTATTATTTGATAAAAAATAAATTTCACTTAGATATAAAGGAACGTGTTGAAAATAAAATTTATAACCATTTACGATTGGGAGTTAGGACGATTTGGACTGGACAATTGAATATTCTTGTAAATTGTTATCTATAAAGAATATCTGCAAATTTCTTTAAGAAAAATAAGCAAACTTGGCAAGAACTTTAGGAGTTAGAGTTGAACAAAAGTCCTGAACTGAACTGAACAGAATCAAATTGTTCTTCTTAAGTTAAATACTCGAACGAGTATTTGAACCGATAACTGATGGGTTCGATTTTCAATTCTAGACCAAGAATTGAAAAACCAAATATCCCTAATTTTTTTTTATCTTAAATAAGTCAAATAATTTTTTTTAAAATAAATTTACTAACTAATTAATTTAGTTCAAATCCAAAATATGATTTTTCCTATTTCTAATTTTCAGCCCAAATCCAATTAATCAAATTGACCCAAATTTTATCTAAATCTCTTATTGTATCGTAGTGTCGTTTTTTGTCCGGGGAAATCAATTTGGAAGTCTTTCTTTATTATTGTGAGCTGGCTATCTTCATGTTATGGAGAACTCAATAAAGAGAAGCGCAAAAGATATCATGGGACTGAACTATATTATTTTGTAAGAGTTAAAATTGAACATGTCATTAGTTGAATTAATGTAATGTTGTAAATATAAAAAGAATTATTGTACGGAACCCAAGAACTGAATCGAACCGAACGATTTCATAATTAAGGGTGTGTTTGAGCCACATTATTTTGAAAGAATGTATTCTGCAATAGTAGATGGATGGTGAATGTGTAGTTAAAAAATAATGAAAAGTTATTAATGTGATGAAAATATTATTTTATTGAAAATTGTGTGTTTAAAAATAAGTAAAAGAATGACAATGAAAATTTTAATGTATATCAAAAAAGGGGTTAAATTTAAACCCGACAGTTCCATTTACTAAATACCCTCAAGTTCGATTCGGTTCTATTCTTCTTATAATCGAATCGAATTAGACCATTATTAGGAGTCATTCACTATCCATTCAATTTTATCACTGATTTGGTCAAAAAGCAAAATGATGGCTATAAATTGTAAAATAAATTATCATACCAATAGACTTTTTCTCAAAAGTGCTAAATTTCAAAGGAAAATTGAGTAAGATGAATATACTACAAAGCAGATATTAGCATTTCGTCAAACATAAATTTCTTTCTTTCAGTGAACTATCTTAATTCGATATATTCAAAAGGAAAATGATGTGAGAGAAACACATTACAACTCAAAGTAAAATAATGCTTTCCAAGAAACCCTTTGTGTGGAAAGAAAAAAATCAACATGCACCAAATTTCTTAGGAAAAAGTGCTTTTTCTTTGTCAAGATCTTATCTTAGTGGAGATTCGATGAGTCGATCCACATATACATAGGTAAAATGTCTTACTTTATTGCTTCTTCAAATACTTGAGTTTTCATAGAATTGTTGATTTTTCGTTAAACTAGTTGAAAAAGACACAATTAACTACTAACGTGTTAATTATAAAATTAAAAAATAACATCTAAATAAGCAGACTCGAGTATAATGTCTTATTCTGGTTGAAGAGATTTAAGTTCTATGTAATATAATAATTTTAGGAATTTATACAGCAAAATTAATAATACGTTTGATCCTTGATATAACATCTCAACTTGTATAACTCAAATTAATATGTACCATAATTTGTAAGCTCCATCATAAGAATACTATTCTTCGGTCAAGTCTAATCTTTCAAAGTAATGGAAAATATGTATGTAAATGTATACGGTAAATGGAGTAAGAAACATTACGTGGTGCATATACTTGTATAGAAATTGTTGTACGTTTATGAGCTATTTTTAAATTTTTTTTCTGCACCCTTTAAAATCTACAAAGTAATATTACCTCATTCTCTGAACTCAATAATTATTTTCCATCCATGTTCTTCACTAATATCTATTATTAAGAAAAATAATCTCTATAATAATTTAACGATAGTTCACTAAAATAAAAATAATATACATGATGTATGCATCCATTATCTTCAATTAAACAAATTCGAAAATATCCAACCTTTCATTTTTTTTTTTCTCCACAAATGCATATTTTAATAATAAAATGTAACAAGAATGCTATATCATGAATAGTTAGGATTCCATTGTTGTGAAAGATATGACTGGCCGAAATGTGGGTGAGGTGCTTTAACCAAAGATTAATAAGCATGGCTTTTTGAAGACATCAAAAGATGTACTATTTTTGTCATGGTTTTAAAAGGTGTAATGCGTGGAGGCCAAACTGTGAGTTTGGCAAATTTAGGCGAGGTATATACGTAAAAAAAGGTTTTTTTATTTTAATATTATTTTAATTTTTAATCAATCAAAAAAATCATTTAATAATTAAAAATAATGCATAATAAACATTTAAAACAGACTTATAGAAACTTTATACATTTTTTTCAAAAAATTCCAAGAAATAAAAGTTTCAAATATAAATCAACTTTTAAATTTTAACTTAAAAAATTGTAAATTTTTTTAAAAAAAATATATTAAATCTCGCATAGGCACGGATTAGCGGTCAACAATTGCTATTGACTGCTAAATAAGGCACCAGTCACTTGGCTTGACGTTTTCACCGCGCATCGCTCCTAGGCGGCTCATTGGCAATATCTAGATGCGCTTTTCAGAATACTGATTTTTGTAGGGCCCCTTTTAACCCTAAATTGAGGAAGCACCCCTTGTGAAGTAAAGGGGATTAGATTCCTCCATAGCATTTCCTCATAAAATGTGCAAGAGAAACTTCATGAAGAAATGCCAAGAAAAGATCAAATATTTACTATGGTCAAATAAAATGTGCAAACACAATTAATTTCGGGATGACAACGGGATGGGTATGTGACGGGTCAGTCATTCTCACCCCCGTTCCATCGGATATTTTTGTTACATTATCCCATCTCTATACCCGTTTAATGCGAAGCGAAGCAAGCGAGCAAGTGGGGCTCACATCCCATTTATCGCCTCATTTATTTTTTATTTTTTACTTTTATTTTTTTTTATGTATTTACGTCGTAAATATTATTACTTTTTTTTATCAATTTATTAGAAACAACTTATGTTCTCTTTAAAAATATGATAAATCTATTATTTTTGTTTGATAAAAAACTTAAATTTGAAATTAATTTTAAACGGGACTTGTAGCGGGACAGAAACAATAATTCCCCGTACCCACCCCACACCCACTTTGGGCAATGAACCTCGCCCAGTCTCCATCCCGTTTACTCGATTAGGTGGATTTCGGGTTGAACGAATTTTTTTTTTTGTCATCCCTAAATTAATGTTACTTTACGAGACTTGTGGGGTGCATCTAATTAACCTTTATTAAATAATTTCCTATTTGAATAACACAAAACATTAAGTTTTGTGTTGAATGTTTAAAGTATTGTTTTACAAAGAAAACGCCAAGAAGATAAAAGTATATGAATGAGTTGGAAAAATGAAAAAAATACAAGCAATCTTTCGGTTCAAAGAGATGTGTCTTCTCACCTAACCTAAATCGCAAGCTACCAAACCATATTTTATGCTCCAATGATATTTTTGATGGAACATATATATCCATCCATCCCCACCCATTATTTTTTTTTTCTTTCTTAAAAGTTATTTTCTATGGATTTTGTGTTTAATTAATTATTTTCGTTTATACTTTTCATAGTCAATATTGTCAAGCTTGGAAATAGGAGTGTAGATGGAAGACATAACTTATAATATTTTATTCTTTCACATATTGGCTATTGCATCGATATATTTGAACGAAAATTATTTAACTCACCCTCGAATTCATAGCGAATAACATTGATATATGACTGTCCACTTATAGAACTTATAAAAACACTATTCAAACATTCATGTTATTAACAAAAGTAATTAGGCCATTGTTTTTTAATCAAGTTAGATGATAATATTGTGTTTTTAATCATTGGAAATTATGTATTTTATAACAGAAAGATACTATTTGTACATAACATTTTACATAATGGGTACCATAATTGATAAATGGCGGCCCAGGCGCTTGATAGGGGGTCGCCATTTATCAATTATGGCACAGACACCTCCTAATAGGGGACCGTCATTTGTCAATTATGACAACCATTATATACACAGCATAATATGCAAATGGTAAGCAACTATAAAGCTACGCCAATTTTTTTTTCCTTCCCTTCGACCATTTTTCTTATTTCAGCCTTACACTGTAGAAGTAAAAAAACTTGCTCGTATAATATTATCTTTTATCTTTTATTATAAAAGTAAAAAAATTGTTATAATACTATAATATAATTACAACCAATGTCCATTTAAATCACTTTTATTTATCAACTTACTTTTTTTTTTTTTTAATAACCGTGTATATCTGAGTCAGATTGCATGCACCTCAACTAATCTTTCGAGACCTTGAAATTTATGACCAGATACTCATTTCAGTGGTCTTGAGGGGACTCGAACTGGTAACTATTGGAGAACAAGTCCAATTGAGCAACCCCTCAAGATTATCAACTTATTCTCTTAAAAGTACAATCATACCAAACCAAGTCTAAATGGTATTCTAACCAATCGTTTTCGAAAAAATAAAATGTATTACACTCAATGGCGTCTTTATAATTCTATTGGTTGTCTATGTGGCCTTGACACAAATTTCAAGTATTAACGAGGCGAGATTTGTGAAAATTAAGCTTTAGTGTTAACTTTGATGGGATGGTACAAATAAAGTCTCACATAAATTATACACGAGAAAAATGATTAGCTCCCAGGCGACTGTGACACTCTCACCGTTATTCATTTAAGATGGAATTCTAATTCTCTATAACTGATATTAGAGTCGAGTTCCAAATTTAACCATTTAGATGCACAATTTGGATCTCTAGTTGCAACAAAAAGAAGGTGGTGTATGAATCCTATGTTGGATAGCAATGGACGGCAAAATTCATGGTTGACTATTAAGATAGTTGTGTCCGTAGGATAGTGACCCTTAAAACAGTGAAAAAGTTATGCCTTGATAGGGCATACATTTATTCTTTATTGAAGTACGATAGATGTATATACCATCGCTTCAAGGTAGATCAGATGATTTGTTTTTGGTTCACACAGAATTGTTGGTAGAATGCTAACAAAATCTCGCATATGTTAAACATAGGATAAATGATGAATTTATAAAGAATTTGATTACTTCACCTAATGGACGGTGTTCTAAAAGTCGCCATCTAGAGATTTTGATTATTAAACTAACCAAGCTTATTACACAGTCTCCTCTTTATAAACGGGCGTTAGGCAATTGGTATCAATTGGAACAATTTTGAACAGTTGCGTGAGAATTGATACAACTCTTTTCCACGGTACCTTTTTCAATTTCTTGCTCGGACGTGACACTTATTAATACTAATTGAACTCAAATTTATACGGCTATGATTCCATATTTATTTATTTATTAGCTTTCGAATAAAGAAAAGTGGGCCCTTTACACCGTGGTGAAGGAAAAAGTCACCTGATGCCTAATTTGTTGACTTTTGAATAACTATGCATTAATTGAGTAGATCTCTGGTCATAAAGTGGATTTAAATTGACTTTTCAATTTGTTTAAATTGGATTAATTTTCAAATTTCATCAATTTAGATAAAGAAATTCTCAGAACAAAATTCTTCATGAAATTTCATAAATTGAATTTTCGGAAAAATTACTTATCAAGATAGAGAGATTTTCATTTATTACGTATTATTATAGATTTTTCTCAATAACGTGGATAAGATTGTTCTGAAATATTCAATTATTGTGATTCTTAAATTAAAATAAATGAGTATTAATATTCATACACTTGATAATATATTAATAATATAGAACACGAATCAATTATCTATTTTTTTATTAATAATAATAAGGTCTGCTCACCATGTTTTCGAGATACCTAATCAAAATTCTTAAAAGAAATAATATCATCAGAAAAGTTAAAAGTTGTCTAATTTTATCTCTTTCAATATTGAAATATTTTAAACATATATTTTTAAAATATATAGCACTTGTGTGGAAGATATTATTTAAAAAAAAATTCTATTTGAAGCATATATAAATAAAAATTTTAAAAATATTTTTTTTGTAGAATAACTCTGACTCGCACACAAGACTTGGCAGCCAAATTACTTTAATTCTAAAACCATGTTTCAGGCCAATAACATTCAATTCCTCTGTCACAAATAATTCAAACAGATGCAACTAAAAAATTCAAAACTCAATTGATTAATCAGATTTCGTAATTAATTATTCTCATGCTGACCAATAGCTGAGGAGGAAAGAATACTAACCAATATTACACAATTAAATAAGTGAACATCATTTTCGCAGCATGAATCTTATATAGATAAGTTGATATATAGCTATACAAACTATATACAGTGTACGCATTTAGAGAGAGTGAGAGAGAGATGTACATGTATGTCAAGGGGTGTAGAAATGCATTAATATTTTAATTTAGTTGAGGCGTGAAAATGAAAGCTATACCGGGGAAAATGGGAAAGAGAGAGAAAGAAGCATGGATGGTGGTGTTGTTGAAGAAGCAGAGGGAGCAAAAAATGGTCATGGAGATTCGAGCCACCACCATTAATAGTGCTAGTATTAGAAAGGGAAACTTCTCTGTACTCTTCCTTTTTCTCCTTTTTATTCTCATTCTCTTCATCCTTTAATTCTTTAATTTAATCGTAATGCACTTTTTTTTACCTTTATCTTTTCAATATCAAGATTTGATTTTCTATTGCTATTCCTATTCTAATTCTAGACAGTTGAAATAAGCCCATATCTTTTCTTGTTTTTCGATCTGAGTTCTGGGGTTTTGTTTTAATTGGTAAGGTACTTTTGTGTACTGAATTCAAGAACTTTCACTATACGTGTTGATTGGGGGACTTCTTTTTTGACTATCTTAAGTGGAATTTTATGGTATTAACTGTTTGATTAAGGAAAGTTTAATCTGATATGTGTTTTCTGTGTTTCTGGTGCTAAGCTCTGTATCTTGTGACGTTTTTAATGCAAGTGTCAATCTTGGATTCTAATCTTGATGATGAGTTTATTGGAATTTACCTAAGGAAACTGTAAAACCCTTTGGTGGTTGTGCTGCTGTTGTTCTGATTTTACATGTTTTTGTGATTATAGTTATTTTGGGTGTACATATAGTTACAATTTATGTGAATTTGTGGGAGCAAGTTCCCCCTTCGTGATATTTTGTGATTCCTTGGGGGAAAATTACCTTGTGTCTCTTACAGATTTTTCTGGAAAAGAAAAAAACCCATACATGACTTGCAAAAGGAAAAAAAACCCACCAATTTTATTGTGGGTTTACTAATTTAGGTCGTTGTGCAGATGAAATTTCCCTTTTTAACTGACAAATTGATATACTAGCCATCTTGTAGAGTTTAGATTAGGAGAAAAAGAGAATTGTAGTCTTTTGGGTGCTGGGTTATTGCTGGTCTATGGGAATACCTGATAATTCGATACTGGATTTAATTGAGAAGGTTAGATCTTGGATTTCTTGGGGAAAAAGTGGTCAAAATTCCATATCAGGTGGACTTCAGATTAAGAGTTGCGAAATTTGTTCCCATTGTGATAGCAGTATATCAGAATCTTCCCTCAATTACCACTGTCAAAACTGTGGACGAGTATTGTGTGGAAACTGTGCGCGGGAACTTGCATCGGGACATTTGGAAGAAACAACAGAGACAGTGTTTGACATCAAGTTTTGTAAGTTTTGTTTAGAACTTGGTCCCTGGAGCAGCTGCGCAAGAATGTATAGTGGTATGGTTTATCCTTCTGAATCTCCAAGACAAAGCCCAGAATCACCATCACCAAGTTTTAGTGGTGAGAGATTCGATGATCATTCCCACCGTGCTCTGGCTAAAAATATCAACACATCATTTTCGAATCATCCATCTCCAGTGTCTGATCCTCATTCACCAAGTAGGTATGTGGCGGGGTTAATTGTTGCTCCAAAGTTTTATGGATCACATGATTGTAAATTTTTAATCTATTTCCCACTAAGTATTTGTTTTTGATAACGTTTATTATTGTTGCATTTTGTTTATACCCTGAACTGAAGTATTCATATTCGTTGAATGCTAATCAAATATAAACATTTCATTTTGATATTACTACTAAGTCGGACATGGCTAGTCAGAATATTTCCTAGCCAGTGATATTCAGATTAAAGCATATGCAGTAAAGCAATATTTTGAGGTTGTATAGTAATTTATTTGATCTTTAGCTCTGTAATTTTTATGCTTATATGTATCACATAAATAACATAAGTGGTGTCCTTGAGTGTTTTGGAGGACATAATATTGAAGATCTAATTTTAAGAAGTTTGAATTTGTTCTGCTATGATTTGCTCCTTCTGAGGTTGAAAGTTTTATGGTTATGTTTGTGATTGCAGGAGCGATGAAGATGAGGGAGAGGATTCCACAACTCGCTTTTTCAGTGCTTCAAGCGAATGCTTACAGTATAGTTCTGATTTCGATTTAAGTAGTGTTAGCGCTAGGCATGGAAATTATAGTTTTACGTCTGTTGGATCAAGCCCTTCAGACAGCCCCTCTAGGAGCCATATTATTTCCAATAGGGTTGGGCATCATGTACAGCAAGAGAAAGGTGGAACTGCTAGATCACAGAATGATGGTCCACACGATCAAGAGACTGTGGCTGTTTTAAACGGGACTGGGGATCCCAAAACTGTTGATCATCTGTTGATATTCCAGAATAAGCATGAAAAACTATTGGATTTTGAAGCCAATCGTCTCATTTGGTTACCTCCTCCACCTGATGATGTATCGAATGAGGCAGAAAATAATTTCTTTACTTATGATGATGAGGATGACGATGTTGGGGAGCTAGGAGCAATGTTTTCCGCTACTGATAGTCTGGATGGCATGTTTTTGGCAAAGGAAAAGCTAAGTCTTATTCATAAAGAGCCCCTGAAAGCTGTGGTGCAGGGATATTTTAGGTCTCTTGTGTCGCAACTGTTGCACGTGCATGGTGTAATGGTTTCCAAAGAGAACTGTGCTGAGGACTGGCTTGACATAATTATGGAAATAGCATGGCAAGCTGCAAACTTTGTGAAGCCAGATACTAGTAGAGGTGGCAGCATGGATCCCTGTGACTATGTTAGGGTTAAATGTGTAGCTTCAGGAAGTCCTAGGGAAAGGTAAACATCTGGTATTATTGAACAATTTGTTACCCGCGTTGTTTTGTCTGATTCATTTATTAAAAACAATACATTTTTCGTTAGTAATTTAAAAATATAAAGTTAATATGTTACTTAATGCAGCATGTTTGTTAAAGGGGTAGTTTGTTCCAAGAATATAAAACACAAGCGCATGACATCACAATACGTGAACCCTAGACTACTTCTCTTAGGAGGAGCTCTTGAGTACCAAAGAGTTCCCAATCAGCTGGCATCTTTTGATACATTACTGCAGCAGGTTCATTCTTGATTAGCATTTTTTTTTTTTTTTCCCTTTTCCATTT
>CAIGRL010219833.1:0-10523 GCA_903798325.1 Fraxinus xanthoxyloides
AATATTCCACCAGACCACACACAACACAGGTGGCGCCTTTATTTTTTTCAATTTTTTATTCAGAATGGGGCCCACCTCCATGTGAGATTTCTGGTGAAATTCTGTAGCCATTTTTCTGTACAAATGGTTTCAGCCATAAACTGAAGCCATCGTATTGACATTTTCTCACACTTTCAAATATCAGAATCCAGAAGACTGAATTAACAGCACTCAAATCACGGATTCATGCAACGACCTCATCCAATATAAGAAACAAGTATTAGAGAAATAATTCCAGATAACTAGCTGAAAGACCTTGTACTACAAGTGCTCGCTCCAAATGCATTAAAAAATGGAGAAAGGGTAGGCTTCTAAAAGCATTTAGCTAACGCCTCATGCCTGTCTGAGTCATACATCAATAGGCATGGCACTGAAGTAGCATAATTCCACAACTTCAATTAGATTTTAAAACATCCGCAGCCATCAAGAACAAACTTAATGGAACCCACCCCAACACCAACCAAAAAATAAAAAGTAAAAGAAATGAGGCCCCAAAATATGGTCCATACAATTCTCAATTAGCACTTGTTACCCAGTTATAGACATCTTAATCAGTTTCATTCGAGTCGTTGATTATGTTCCACATGCTCAAGAGCATCACATGGGTTTTCTGTCACAATCTCTCTTTATAGGGCTACTTCTGCAGCCCTACAAATTCATTGTCTAATTCTGCACTTTTGGGTCTCTCCATATACATTTATGCTTCCACAGCTCAACTACACAAGTCATACAAAGGTACTCTCAAGGACCTAAAATTTGACTAACTCCATAACTCTGTCTCATAATAGATGCATCTCAAATATATCATCTTGACATCAACATATGAAATTGCCTACACAGTTATGAAGTATGCTGGTCCAAAATTCTAGATTTTCACCTTTTAGAGTAAAGATGGGTGTAAATTGGTACCTCCAAAACTACTTTTGCATCCTCATTTACATCACAGTGGATCTAAATTCAAATTTTGTTCCAATTGGAAGATTTGAATCCATTTTAGCCTCTTGTGGATAATTTACATCTTTTTTTACATTTTCTGTTTAAAAAATGCAATTTGCATTTCCATTGCACCTCTCCATTCCAGCCACTTTGGAGATCTAAATCACAATTTAGATATAATTAGAGATGCTGTAATGATACAAAATAACATCATCCATATTGTTCTTTTCCATTTTTTTATCTGTTGACACAACTTTTCATTTGCATTTTCCTAGAAAGCATTGATATGGTTCTGTTGGATATGCAGTAATTAATAAAACGACTATACCAGAAAAAACATTCATTCACATGGTTCATCGAGAATAATCCATACATGTATGTATATATTCTACACTGTATATGGGTCATTGAAAATTGTTAATAATAGAGCACTAAAAAAATCTTCGCAACTATTCACATCTGATTTATATGAAGTACAACAAATATTCAAGGAATAAATGGAAAACATATATTAAAATCTTTTTATACCTTTAGTCTCCCATTGTACCAGTTGCAACCGTAAGGTCTCTTCTGGCGATTTTTGCAAGACTTTTCTGGTTTCTAAATCTTTGGGGGTTTCACAGAGAAAGAAAGGGTATATTTCTAGTTAGGCAATAAGCAATATGCACCAACAAACCAACAATATATTTTGTATGGACAAAGGCCTAAGGTAAGACTTGAAAAATACACTTGAAGCTTTTCAAATTATAGTTTTCTTTTTCCCAATTTTTGAAAATAATTGGAGAATTGGGATCTGTTTTCTAGTTTAGCTAGTAAAACTTTTTGATACTTCGTTTGGTACGATATTCTGGACCGTACTGAATAATTTTAAAGGTAAATAAGAAGTTAAAATCATAGTTTTTACTGTTGTCGATTTGTCATACTAAATACAATGTTATTATTTTAAAGTGAACAATGCTATAAAAAAAATTAAAGATGAGAGAAAAATCAAAATCTTATCTATCCTATAAATATTGTCGAGAATTTGTAATTTTGACAACGTATATAAAATTTGCTTCGATTTCGTATATAAAACAATCATATGATAGAAACATCAGTTACATAATATTTGTTGTGCCTACTTTAGATTCGGTTAATTTTTTATATATTTAAGTAACTAATGAATATTATCATAAAAAGAGAACTCATACATGACCCAGATAATTAAATTTAAAAAAAAATGTTTTAAGTTAAAAAATATTTCTAGCTTAAACAAACTTAGTGAACATATCATGAAATTATTAGAATTCTCATCATTAAAAGATTGAAATCACTTCAAAAAGGTGATGCACATACTTATGGATTGCATGTTACATTGTTACAAGCCCCCCCAAGAGTTATAAATTACAATACTAAGCATAGTTCTCCTTAATTATAGATTGCGACTTTAATTGTTTAGTAACTTGTGCAAAATTATAGCATTAAAAAAATGTGATCTTATTAAACATTGATAGTTCATCGATATTTAAGTTTAAAACTTTGAGTGTTGAACTATGTGTGTTATAATTTATTGTTACGATACTCTATTACACACACAATTTTTGAAATATGTGTAAAACTTACAATACAACATAAAAGAGAAACATATAAAAGACGGCACAGATGATTGTGCTTAAAAGTTACTTTTTCGAAAGTACGTAAATGCTACATGTGATTCAAGTTACTCAAAAGCTTTATCAATTTTGTATGGATAATTCAAGATAAGTATATACAAGAAATCATATCATTATATTACAATGTGAGAAATCAAAAGAATTCAAATGTATGCTGCCTCCAGAGCATCTGATCCCAGATTCTCATTCAGTTTCTCAAACTAAAACAAGTAATATTTTCTAAGATAAATTTGACTGCCTAGCACAAGATGAGCAGTTCAAAGGGCACTGTAATTTGATCATTTAGAGCCAAATCAATAGCTGCATGAACAGGTTAGATTCTCCATCACAGCACCTGAACATCAGAAGCTTTGATCAGATAAACAAGTCAAATTTAAGGACTTAAGCACAAGGAGCATATGTATGTATGACTCAACTAGGTGAATTCCGACACCTTACTTACATCATTGTCAATATGGGGATACGGGAAGTTTGAAGGCATACAAATCTCGCAAAGATCACAAGCCATAAGAGATGCACTAACTTATTCCTAACTCATAGTGTCTTGCTAAAATTTAGAGATTGCTCTTGGAGAGGAAGGTATCTAATCATACTTTTGGTCGAGCAATAACAATATTGTTTTAAATGCTCTCTATGAGTCATGCCACGACATCATTAATGGTGCAAAACATTGCACGACAAAATAAGTGTGTCAAAATAATTAAAAAAATTAGTCATTAAAAGTCACCTATTTGAATTTAAATAATGGGTCTGAGATCCAGCATTAGTCAATTTCCAGATAAGGATTATAATTTCTTCGTACCCACACACTAGAATTATGACAGACCAGCCAATCTTTTTTCATTTATCCGTAAACAGTTAATCTTACTGGATTTTTATCCTAATAGGTCACAAGTATCACAAAATATTTTCTTGGTTCAAAACTTGAATATCTATAGCCAAAAGCTTATGGCATTATGAGAAATACAATTAACTAATATTCTACAGACCAGATATACTACAGCATCACTTTTTATTTCTTAGCAAAGACAATTTATGGAATTAGATTAAGCATTAACAAAGCATGCTACGACAAGATATCAAATGCAATCATATAAGACACTAGTCCCAGACTCCCAGTGTCACATCAAAGCGTTGTAAAAACAAAAATCCACTGTTTCACTTGTCCCCCGGGTGCTGATATATGCATATTTAGGTGTATAAAGAATAGACAATATGAATTCTCTCTCTAAGACAGATGGCAGGTCAAAAAAGCCAAAATAATATTGCTCCATATTATAACAAGTAACTGCCAGCATGTACCTCTGCAACTGTTATCGAACCATTTAGAACCCTTGCATTGGCTTCCTGTGAGGCTTTGGGGCTGAATATAAAGACAGTAATCACTCTACCAGCTAGCAAAATGAATAAATAGAATGAAGAATAAATTTTATTGTATAAAAAATTAGAATCGACAGTATACAAACACGTGACTGTTGGAGTTCCTATCCTCGAAAAATGTAAAATTGCAGAAATGCACAAGAACCCTGTAGCTAACACCGGATACAGATACAGCATGTGAGCGGATCCAAATCCTCTTTGATATTTGTGAGCAACAAAGGAAGATTTTAGTTTGAACAGACATCCTAAATCAAGGAAAAGTCACCTAGAATGATGTTATAATGTTAAAATCTGTAACTTCATTGGACTGGAAGGAAGACAGAACTTCACATATCGGCTACAATATATAAAAAATTGCACCAACTTTATTGATGATGTTGGGCTCTTAATAAGGTTCTTGGCTATTTAAACATGTTCATTAATATTAAGAAGGCAGATCGAACAGGATACATACATTTCAGATGATGGGAATGCTTGGATCCAATTTTATTCCCTTCGAGTATCCCAACATTGAATCAGAAACCAATCGAGGTGATATGATAGAAGATTGGAGATATAAGAGTCGACATAGAATTCGAGTTGAATGTGATTGTTCTCTAGAAGAATAAATAATCTCTCCAGTATAATAACTAAGGTTCTAGATTGTCCATCAAAAGAAATGCCTAAGCAAATGATTAATAAGGGAGCACCTAAGTTATTCTAAGGGGACTTTTGCATTGAATTTCCATATTGTGTTACAATCTTCTTCCTTCGCAATTGAAGCAGAAATCTGTAACTATAGAATATGTTAAATTGCAGGGACCACAAACTATAATGAATATACGTACCATTGGGATTTCCTTGCTCATAAAAGCTTCTTAAAAGATAGACTGCTTCTGATGCCATTACTCCCCCAGTACACTTGAAACGCTTTTTTGAAACTCCACTGTCAAAAAGTTAAAAAGTATAACAAAAAGAATAAAGAAACTATTTAGAACATATCTCCAAACCATTAAGAGAAACCAATATTACTGAGGAAATTATTGAAAAGCCTAAAAATAAAGACTTTTTGGTTTGAAAAACCTATTGTGATCCTTCATTTTTATTCTAACTAGTTCCGAGGATGAGCCAAATTCTAGAATTTTAATAGCCAATTCTGTTATATGCTCTTATTGATTTATGCAATATTATGATAAAGTAACAAATGCAGTTGCAGTTGAGTAGAATCTTTCTTTTCATTATGGAGAGACCAGTAGCGTAGAACCAAAAATTGCGTACCATCTCAGACATTAGCAAGAAAACCACCCCTGGATAAAGTAGCTCATAAGAGGGTGGGGGAATGTAAACTGAATAAAGTCTCTGGCTTTTCTTTCGACAGAGATGGTAATGAAGAAGCAAAATTGGATAGGAACTCAAACATTAGCAAGAACTCCCCGCCACACCATCCCTGGAAAATGTTCCGTTAATGAAAGAAATCCTCCAAAAATTAAAATTCACATATTTTGTGAAATCAATAATGTCATTTGAAGAAGGTTCTAGTAGGACTAAACAACAACAATATAAGCCATGTTCCCATTTTCCCAATAAAAGAACTGAACATTAATAGTTCTGAAAGTAAAAGTTTATATTAGAACTAAAGGTTTACTTTAAATGGTGATTAATTTAGCAGATCTTTTGCTGCACCTAATTTTCTGAAAATGATACAACATTAATAAGTATGAGAGAAGCAGCTATACATTACCAATGGAAAGAGTATTATTTATCCTGCACCTGCAAATCTCCTATGCAATAACGAGAGACCAAGTACAAGAAAAGAAGGGGTGACATGGTTGGGGTGGGGTTGATAAGTTAGATGAAGGTAGGATCCAGGCCAATTACCCAAATTTCATTAGATTCAGTTATCCAACCTTTTCCCCTATACACACTTGAAAGACCCAAATATGAAAATAGAAGACCAGTTAAAGTTAAGATCGACCATGACCAAATGTGATATATGTAATTTTGTTGAATCCCCTCATGCATAAGTTTAATCTAATAATACACTCCTTACGTGTAGGCCATTCTTGTTTTTCATCAAATGCCGAATAAGTCTTCAGTTTTTATAAACAAGCGAAGGTAAGACTTAAACCCAGAACTTCATTTGTTGGGATAGTCTAGCCTGAAAGTCATGTGATGATTATATTTGTGGCAAAAATACAAGCTTCCCATGGCCAAATATTCAGAACCTACTGACAAGGTTGCTCCATATATTCTATGGCAGACACGAATAAGAATATGCACTAGACCTTAAAGCAAATGCAAACACATTATAAGCCCAGGTCATATCTGTTCCCACCCACATGCTAAGCTTAAAATATTTGTTTACCAAGTTTTTGGCCACATACCATGAATATTATGATCATTTTGCAATCGCTATAATGCTATTGGTTAAGGGATAAAATCTCAAATCCAATAAAGATGAAAATATAAATCAATTTATAAGAGTTTGAGCTACTCCTCTTAATAAGGTTGACTTTTTAAGATGGAACCCCAAACGGTAACATGATATCAGAGCCCATTAATCTCCAACGAGCAATTCGATCCGATAAGACTCAAAAAAATTGAGCTCACGGATTTCAAGATTGGTCTGTTCAAACGAGCCATCATCTTGCGGGAGCATGTTAAAGTATAAAATCTCACATCGAATAAAGATGAAAATATAGATCAATTTATAAGAATTTGAGTTACTTCTCTTACTAAGGTTGACATTTAAGATGAAACCTCAAACCTTAACACTATTCAACCATGACTTAAAGCTAAAAGACAAAAAGGGTAGACATTGAGCTCTCCTATAACCACAATGATTACAGACTGCATAGCATATGAAAGAGTGTGTAAAGGTTAAAGCTTATCAACAAATATTGCCCATGAAATACCAGGAATGACAAGTATTATATATTCTAAAACGAATTTTCAAAATATAATATGTCAAATAGCTTTTACAGGTTAACACTTTTCTATAAATGAGAAGAGGTTAAAATCAAACCTATTGAGCTCCTCAGAGCTATTCGTATGCAAGGACAAAATTGACCCACACCCTCCAAATTTATCATTTGTACAGCCGTAGTATACTTCTTTTATGCCTATATAAAGATCATGGCATGCCACCCCAAATTATGATAACTATTAAAAGTAACATTTATTATGTGCAAAATATATATTGTTGACCATACCAATTATAGATAAAGCGGCTGCACACATTATACATGGTTCACATGTAACATAAAGAGTGCATCTTGAGAATTTTGAAGCAACTTCTTCTCTTGAAAATCCAACGTTCTGCCACTGGTTAAGTAGCATCTCAATTGCTTCCATCTCTGCATGTCTAGTAGCCTGAACTTATAAAATATAAGTAAATCAAGCCCCAGACCGTTTCTTGGACAAGGAACATGTGAAAGTTATGAATGCTGGTAACTAGCAATGATTTTTCAATACACAGAAGAAAGAGAGAAAAGTTTCAATAAACAGAAGGAAAATGCAACAAGTAAAATGAACAAGTAGAAACAAAGTCACTGTCAGGAATTTGATCCAAAAAGTTCAAACTCCTTTGGGATATTCTAATGGTAGAATTGAGAACGGCATATAAAGAAGGAAATGCTTCAGACAATTGGCAATATTTTATTCACAAGCATATCAAATTCTGAAACCAAATAGTGATCCCCTTAAATCAACAGTGCAGGGAGGAGTGACCAGCACAAGGAGGTGAAAGGGAGGGCACCCCCAGCACCTCAACGACCAAGGTCCAAGAATTCCTTCTAATCAGCTACTTAAATGCTTGAAAACATAGGTAGCATCATTCTCAAAATAAATGCTATATGGTTCTATTTACCACATCAAAATAGTGATGTATTCCAAAAGAAGATCATTAGGAAAAAAGCTTCATCGATTATGAAAATGGTTTAATGCGAATGTAGGAAAACCCCCCATGTATCAAATCCTGGCACCCCGAACAATCTTTAATGCTTATCTCCAATTGTACAAAAGTTCGAAACATACCATCATAATAAGTAGTTTAGAACTATTTTCGTATAATTCTTTTGGTTTCTTTAATTGATCACAAAAATTCTTACACCAAGAGCGTGATTTTGGATATATCAGAAAGAAAGCAGTGATAACACAGGCAACGACATAAACTCGTTATAGGAGCGCCAAAATACAAGGAATGAACTCCAATATAAGTCACACGGAAATATATAAATATTTCAAGAATTGAGAAGTTTCCAATCTTATGGGTTCATGAAAAATAAATAAGTGGAGAAAAAAATTGTTATTTCAAAAGGTGAGGGTGGAACATGGGCTCCTTAAACCCTTGAATGGCTAAATGTAGACAAAGTAGTACAACATTTATCAGACCTGTTGTGGGTGGGTTGGAGGGGTACTATTTATATTATTCTCTTATTATTCACATCCAGGATATCATCTTTATGCTTTTCTGTTCCTAAATCCAGAAATGCTTGGTAAGGAATAACATATTCGGAGCTCTTTTCCCTGAAAGGAGAATGAGGGTCATTTCCTACTCTTAACTTAAAAGTCTTCCTTGAACCACAAAAGTTAATTTTCCTTGATAAGAATAATGGAATAAAGTTCAACCAGAATCAATCAACAAGTCATGGACAGACTGGTGTCAATTCAAATTCTTAGCAAATTCTGCAAAGTCAATTACCATTTGCCTAGGAGATCTTGGATATAAAACTGCCAAGTCCGTTGTGGATTTCCGACCATATTATCCCAGGCCAGGTTCCTAGCCAAAGCATCAAAGTCTAAATTCAAAAAAACGAGTTCTGAGATTGCCCCTGTCCAACCTCAGATATAATTAAAATGAAACCTGTAAACTAACAGCTTGTTTATCTGGGCGTTTTGACTTCGTATAGTTAGATCGATTATGATACTGTTTCTTAGTGAAGCTAAGCATAGTCCAAGTATTGGTGGTCACTTTGGACAAATGAATATATTAGAGATGTTGGTAGGAAAACTTTAAATTTCACATATTTGACTTAACTGATATTACGCTAGTGGCATGTTGAGTATATGCATAATTTGTACCTCCAGTTAGAAGCCTATTGTTGCATTATGACTTTAGAGGCATTTAGTTCATGAACAATGTTCAAATCCAGGCTATTAGGTCATTCATGGAAGGCATTTGCTACATAGTGAAGTACAACTCGAGCAGTTGTGAATAGATATACTGCTAATGTGGTGCGTAGAGCTTTTTTCTATCAGATCTTGCTATGTGAATTGGGATTGCTCAATAAAGAGTACAATTCCACTGTTTGACATAATAGGAGAGAAGTGGAGATTAATAGGCTTTCATGTAAGAGAAGATGGATTCGTGTGTCATTTAAGCACCATTTGTGAAATTTGAGAGAACAAATTAAATATTCAAAAAAGACATTGGCACACCCCACTGCATAAGTCTAGATAATATAATAAACAAAATCTTATCTTCCTTTTTATTTTTATTACTTTTCAGTGTTGTCAGGTCCAGTGTCCACCATACCAAATAAGCTACAAGGGTCTTCACAGCAAAGCTAGTCTAAGGGGTTGCATATAGGGATTGAAATGATTATTGTACCAAGGTAAAGTGTGAGCAATAATACTAACGTAGAGGATATTACAATAATCCCCACTTTATTGTTTAAGTGGGGAATAAGAATTACTCCCAGTTAATAGAACTTTTTGTCCATCAAAATCCACCAACAGAGAACCATGTCATTCTATGTTGCATCTTTGGGTATTGCCTTTAATTTTGTCTTCTCCAAATGGCCTGAAATGAGACGAGTGTATATAGATAGACACCATATGGTAGAATTATGGCTGGGTAAAGTCTCCAATATGGCCTCCTAGGCAACTAGAGTCAACTGTTGGAGTTAAGTCATATTTGTCAACATCACGTTTTGTATTGTAAGCATCACAAAAAAAAATTTAAAATAAAAAGTGTGCAACAATTAGTTCCAAAATGAGATAATAGTTGAACTTCGTATATTTTATTATGGCAAGCAGCCACAATCTCATATATTATGTACGATACTTTGTGTTGTAGAATGTGGTAATAACAATTTGGTATAACTTATATGAAATTGCGATAGCCATGATTTCAAATAATGATACGCATAGTGACATGGTTATAAAAATCGAGTTATGGATTATACGATCCTAAAAAGACAAAACGATCCCGATCATATATAGACCGCAATTTGATAGAATCGCACAAGGGTCGCTACAAGATTGTTTAGAATCATATAGGATTATACAGAAATGCACAGACTCTCTGCAAGATCGTACTAGGATCATAATAAGATATAGTACTATTGCAACATCCGAAAATGAATGGTTTGGTGATGATTTCGATAATCTCTCTTTTGAATGGATAATGGTACAACTAGGAAAATGGTTGGATGTTCCAAGATATGTCGAATGTTCTTCCACGAAAAACCTTGTAGACTACAAAGTAGTCAAAAAGTTATTTTTAACCTTTTATTGTTTGTTTTTAGCTAGTTA
>CAIGRL010219834.1:0-10100 GCA_903798325.1 Fraxinus xanthoxyloides
AATTTGTTTCCATTACAAAATAAAAAAAAAAAAAAAAGTTGTCTAGAAAACCAATTCCCACCAAAGTGGTGGGAATTGATTTACCTCAAAAAGCAAGAAAATATGGCAAACAAATAAAAGGTCGAAAACCAATTACCTAAAAAATGTTTCCCATCAAACACTCTAAAAAGTGGAAAATGACAAAATGTTTTCCATCTTTCATGGAAAACTTGCCATATCAAACATGGCCAAATATTAATTTCCGTCTTTATCATTCATTGCACGAAGCTTTTAAAGATTTTGTAATGACTGAGTTTAGACCCAACCCCACCTAGAGCCTAGAGGTGTATAATGCAAAATTCATTTAACCAATAAAAAGTAACAAGTCACTTATTTATTATTTCTAAATAATAAATTTTAATTCAAATTAAACCATAAGTGTCAATAATGCAATATTGATTAAAAGCATAAAGTAAGTAACACCAAATTTATTAACGAATGAAAACTCTTGAAGAACTCTTACAGATATAAAAAAAATTTCGGGCAAACCTTGTCAAAATGATCAACTAAAAAATATAACTTATAGTTGATCCAGATAAAACTAAACTTTAGTAGACTTTGACCATCCAACTTGTAAATCACCGAATAACCTTTGCGATTGTGAAAAGCTTTCCAGCAACTCTGGACTTCTTTTTTCTAGGCATGGATCACAAAGAATGAATTCGTTTTAGAACAACTGGAAGTCCAACGGCCTATTCCCAACTTTAGAACTCTGAAAGCTTATTGGTGAAGGAAAAGATTTTTTTTATGCTTGATCTTTAAATCTATTGTGTTTTGATTTTTAGGTCGAATCAAGAGATTTATAGAATGTGTTATTGGTTTTCAATAATATGTTCCCTTGTATGAAATAATGATTCAACACATTTGGGACGTATTATGCTTGGATATTTATAATATCAAGTGTTTGAAGTTGAATGAGATTAGAAAATCTGTTAAAAATGTGAATAGGACTCTACCCGGATATCAGGGCCGCTCGATCACACCTCTCACGACTAGCAAGCGGCGATGCTCGTGTTTCTTTTCGCTTGAGCACTTCCATGGCTGTTGATGAGCGATTTTGCAATGACTTTTTCTCCTTCATCAATCTTTGACTCATTCAAGATCTATACTACCAACTCACGACTATTTTGCCTTTAATTACAATTCGATAACAATGAGTTTGAACATAGAACTAGCCATTGCAATTTGGACCTACCAAACTCTTCTTTAACATTCCGTGACAAAATTATTTATTTTAAAATTAAAATCAACACAACCTACCAATATTAACTCATATACTCAATTCCCAAACTTCAACTCAACATTTTGTCATACATATTTTGTGAAACACATGCAATCAACAATATGAAGTGTATAAACAAGAGAAAACTTAATAATTAGGTACACGACTAAGTTATATAAATAACGCAAGCAAAATATGTGTAGTACCAAAACATGTAATATTACGTGCAACAATAACTTAGAAACTGAACATGACAAGTTGAGATATAGAATATAAATATCAATAATGACCAAACACTAAATACAATATCAATATTAACATTCCATCCAAAAATCAAAATAACTCCCCATAACTTAAGTATCTAAGTCAAAAACACACCAATTTATGTCTACCTCAATAATGTATCAAGTTCTCCCTTTAGCTCATTTACTCAACGCTACTAAAATAAATATTTGTCTCTCCCCATTTTTGTTACGAATTACAAAGAGAAACAAGTAATAGAATCATGAATAACATAGAGAGAAATGAGTGAAAAATATGCATATGGACAAATTATACAAAACTATGTAAAACATGTGAGAGAAGGAAAAAAAAATTATTTTTGAGAACTCTTTTTTATGGGTTTTTAAATATAACATCAACTTGTGAAAGCTCAAATAATAGGAATAGCTATTTGCTTAATTATACATGCATAATTCATTAACATTAAACTTTTTCTATATAACTTAATTTAATCCTATATGGAGTAAATTGTATAAGGAACATATGTGTGAAAAATGTCATTAATCTCCCGTAAGCAAGACTCAAAACTTTAAATCAGCAAGAGAAGACATGTAAAGAAATCACTGGTGAATGAATATATTCCTCAGATTATGAAAGTCAAACCTATTGCTACTAAGACTTTTTAATCAAAAATCTCATATTAATTTTTCATTTTACAACTTTTTCTTCGTCCCCTATCTGTGAACATATATAACCGTTTCTTATCTTATGTGAAGACTTTTTCTTCATTAAACTTACTAAATGACCCATTTAATAAACTTTATGTTGATGACTCTCAAATCCAATGACTCTAAGATACCAAGTTTTAAAATACCCAATAGCCTTAATTACTCGAGTCATAGACGTTACGAAAAAAGTATAAGAAGTATCTCACTTTTTATATTGACATATAATTCAAATATCTTGAAACTCAATACTATTTTCTTTATGTGGAATATACTAGAACGTAGATCAGCTAGTTAAAGGTCAATTCATGTTCAGGGTTACCTCACCAGACCTGATCACCATCTCAAATATTACAAGCGGTTAAGACTCACTTACAAGAGCTTAATGTCTGCAGTGCAGATAATTCATGAAGAAACATATATCAAATACTCCAAATAAGTTCCAAACAAAGTTTAATTTTATTCACCCTTCATTACTTTTAATAGTATGTGATCACAAAATAACATATCCAATAATATCACTTTAAAGTGTTATTACATCAAAACTCCTTTTTCTTTTTCTTTTTTTTTTCTTATCAGATTTTTCGATTTTATTTTTCTTTTTAAAAAAGGATAAAAAACCGAGAGAAAAATAGTATATGAATGAATACATAGAAATCATCAACTATGCAGATGTATGCACCTAAATACCTACTCAATGAGGAACACAATTGCTCTTACCTTTAAGAGCAATATAAGCAACACATCAATTTATAACACCACTTCAACTAGAGATTTAACTCTTTTTAACCCAAATCTTCTTAGAAAAAGATTTAGTTTTAGTAAAATAACTCATGATATTAGTCAAGTGACTCATTTGGTTAGCCAAGAATCTAATATGGGTAGTAAGAACTTGTTTGTTGATTGTTTGATTTCCCGTAAATGAAAGGCATCGTGAAAAGTAATAAAGTAATGAATAAAGTGTCAATTAATTTCAGCCTTAATTGAATAGCCAAATTGGTTTGAGTATTTATAATACACGATCTAATTACATTGATTAAGTTAATTATGAATGTTTTTGTTTATGTGAGATGAATGTTAAGACATTGAATTCTCCTTATTATTCCATTTTTAATACAATTAAATATCATGACAATATGTACTTATTCATGTTGATCAATGTTCCTAAATTTATTAAAAATATCTCTCGATTTCAATAAAATATATCCCTTCATGTGGTATTCTTATATCTTTATGAAAGATGCGAACATGAAAACGCGTATTTAAAGTGCAAGATCATTTATAAAAATCATTCAAAGTATAGCGGTATACATTTATCCCTTATCGAACTTTACAATGATTGTTAGAAGTGCTATATATTCTATTATTTCTACAAAATATCCTTCACCTTCTTTTTGCTTCCAATTGAATCAATTTTTTTTTCCAATCATCGATCTTAAGTCCGATTCAACTACTGATATGTTGCAATTTAGTCTCCATACTTTGGATTTCGCCATTTTTCTCTTATTTCTTCCAATTCCACGTCTTATCATCAAGTTTCACCTATTAAACAAACTATACAATACATTAGGCTACATTGGATCAAATAACTACAAAATATCATTATTTTAAGACCTGAATAAGTGTATAGTATACGCTTTTCATTTGTTGTTCCTAAGGGCTTATAGTACCTGGGTCTAATCTGCCCTAAGTCACCACAATTATGATAAGTGGGAATGAATCTAGAAGTAATTCTAAGTCTCAAGCTTTAAACCTTAGGTTGAGAAAACTTGTGTTGCCCAGTTGATTTTTGTCCTATGGCTCCTACATTCTTAGACTTGATAGATGTAGGTACAGCCTTTTTTTAGAGGACGAAGAAATATGCGGATTTCTTTCATTAAAGCCTAAACTTCTCTTATATTCCTAGCTGGTTTATTCAAATTTAACAAGTTTTCAAACTTCTTAGATCTACTAGAAAAAGATTGAAGCTGGGCACTAGATTTCTCATGATCACTAGCAAGAGTCTTAACCTTAATTTCTAAGGACTTTTTCTCAACCCTTAACTCATTCAATCTTTTAGTTGACTACTCGAGTTTGATCACTAAATTCTCATTTTCTATTTTTAGTTCATGTAATTTCTTAAAGATAGAGCTATTATCCTTCTTCAACTTAAAGCTCTCTATATACAACTGATCAAACGCCTCTAGTATATTCAGTTCATCTTCTGATTCTTCCTTTGAAGATTCCTATTGTTCTATGTCCTTAAGTGTCCGAGTCTCATTTACATGTTCACTCTTAACCACAGAAGTGAACGGCATATAATTCCATCTCTCATCAAAATTGGAGTTCTCACTACAATAATTGAAGCTAGACTCATCACCAATGAGAAAAAAAGTGCATAGCCTTTTCTATGGATTTCTTATAACGTGGGCACTCAAATTTAACATGTCCAAAGCCTTGGCACTCATGACGCCTCAAAGAATGAGACCACTTTTTGACATCCCTAGTATCATTTTTATCTTTTTTATATTTACTAGAGTTATCTTTAAACCTATCTAGAAGCTTCTTATTATTCTTAAAGAATTTCATAAATTTCCTAGCGACGTAGGTAAACTCCTCATCCATTAGGGTGCAATTATTAGTTAGTAGTCTCTTCGTTAACAATGTTTAGGGCCGAAGACTTATTTTTCTTAGATTGGATAGGCTAAGTTCATATGTTTGAAGAGATCCTACAAGCTCTTCTATCTTAATTGCATCTAGGACATTGTTTACTTCAGTCATAGTAACCTTAGGTCTAAATCTCTCATGTAGGGATCTCATCACTTTTCTCACAATCTTAGCCTCAGAGATTCACTCATCTAAGTTGAAACTAAACTTCACTATATCATTTAGTTTATCATAGTACTCATTGAATGACTCATCATCGTTCATCATAATTTCTTCAAACCTAATAGTTAACATCTGAACTTTAGAGTCTTCACGATCTTAGTTCCCTCATGTGTGATTTCTAGGATATATCAAGCTTCTTTCACAGTCTCATATATAGACACTCGTTTAAACTCTTTAGGGAAGATGGCTATAAATATGTCATGGACATCTCTACTATTCCAATTACACTCAGCTAATTCATCATTAGTCTCAGCTAATTCATCATTAGTCTAAGTAGAGACATCAATTGATGTAACAATGCCAGTAACTGACGTAGAGGGACGATCTAACCTTTTTCTCCGCTAAACCAAATCCTTCATCCATTGACTTTAAAAATACTCTCATCTAACCTTCCAATAGACATAATTACTATCATCAAAATAAGAAGGAACAGAAAGTGATTGATTTATCTAGACAAAATTGGGCCACAAATCAGAATTAGGCTCTGATACCAATAGAAATAATCGAGATTAGACGAAACGACACCTATAGGTGTATAATATCGAATTCAATTAACCAATAAGAAGTAATAAGTCGCTTATTTATTGTTTCTAGATGATAAATTTTGATTCAATTAAATCTTAAATGTTAATCATATAATATTGATCAAAAGCATAAAAGTAAATAACACCAAATTTGGTAACGTACCTCTAGGCAAACCTTGCCAAAATGATCCACTAGAAAAAATAACTTATAGTAGGTTCAGATACAACTAAAATTTTAACCACCCAACTTGTAAATTATTAAATAACCTTTTTGATTGTGCAACTTGCACTTTTCAATAACTCCAGACTTTTGCCCTCCACATGAGTCACCAAAAACGAACTCGTTCTGAACTCCAGGAGTCTCTTCCCAACTTGAGAACTCTGAAAGCTTATTGGTAAAGGTAAAATCTTTTTGGTATTTGATCTTTAGATCTTTTTTGTTTTATATTTAGGTTGAATCAAGAGATTTATGGAATGTATTATTGATCTTAAATAATATGTTTTCTTGTATGAAATAATAAATCAACAAACTTTTAGGACATACTATGCTTAGGTAATTATAATATCAAAGGTTTGAGGCTGAATAGGATTGAAAAATATATTAAAAATGTGAACACGACTTTGCTCAGATATCACAGACGCTTGAGTGCCCTTTCACGGTTAGTGAGTAGTTGTCAACTGTTCAAGAGCCTAAGGTGCGGTCGTGAGCAATGACGCTCCTATTTTTTCCGGTTGAGCGCTTCCATGGTGGTTGGTGAGCGATTTTTATGGCGACTTGTTCTCATTGTTCCCTCTTCTGCATCTTTGACTCCTTCAAGACCTATACTACCAACCCTCAACTTTTTTAACTTTAACTACAACTCAATAACAATGATTTTGAACCTGAAACTAACTAATTACAATCTGGACCTAAGAAATTCGATTGTTGTTGAGGAGCTTAACAAAGGACCTTGTGAGAGTACACAAGTTGAAAGTAATTCTTGATGTGGCACCTTCATTGTTTTGTAGGTTTGAGAAATAATTGTAATCAAATATATTAGGTATTGTTGTTCAAGGTTGGTTAGTACAAGTAGGTCTTTCATTCTCTAGACATATATGACTTAACTTGGCCCGAAGTGTCGTGTATAGAGTCAAATCAGAAATTCTTGTGCTATTGAAATTGTAGAGGTGGTTTGTGAAGAATCTAGAGTGAACATGTTCATATGTGTGAGAACGTGTAATGTAAAAGATAATATTTTAATAGTCTGTACAAGTACATGGTCAAGATTTTCAATTACTAAGTCATCAAACATGCTACTTGATGCTACCAAATATCATATATAAAGAGACCATATCTCTGACTAGAAATGCATGATCTTGAGTGGTTGAGGACCCATGCCTCCAAAGTAGGCCAAGGAGCTAAATAACTTTATCAATGCTCTTCGTACACTTAAGCTCACGTTAAGTACACCAAAGATGGGTTCTTGGGCAGGTATGTTTTACGCATACATGCAATGATTGGAAAATTCCAAAAGACGTGTGTCGTTCTTAGAAAGACGTGGGCCATCACGTCGTAATATTGTCTGACATCATATGTCATATCATAATTACCCATATACTTACCCTCTAACCATCTTATTTTCACATTTTACTTTTACCTTTACCAAACCTTAAGAAACAAATAGCGCAAGTAACCTAACTTAGAGGTATATCCAAAGACATATCTTTTTTTATTCCATTTATGTTGTATTCATATAGAGTGGATGAACCGATATGAGGAAAGTGTCTGGAAATCCTAGCCACAGCCCCTGAGGCCTTTGACTAGAAGTTGAAAGAATGGTCAAGATCTTGAAGCATATTCTCGAGATTCAAAAGAAAGTGGAGAGAGTAAGGACCAAAATATCGAAGACTCCGAGCTTTGGAGAGAATCTCGATTAGGCAGAGGATGGAGAACCTCGAGTGGTGCTATTTGATGACCCCTGCTTGTACAAATAGCATATAGTAATGGCTAGGGAGTTTGGGTTAAACAAAAGATGAAAGGTAAGAGCCTCGGGGCTTGGTGATAGGCCGTACTTTTGTATGCCAAGAGAGACAGTTGTAAGAACTCCCATAATTTAGGCATCCGTTCACTCTTTTATAAGACAACTCCTCACTTTATGTTGTAATCTCTTCAGAGTAGATAGCTTTAAGTATGTGGAGGTTGCTCATGTACATCATCATATCCGGTCGTTACCTTTTCTCAAGTCCAGCCTTAACTTAGGTTGGGATATACTCGAATACTTCGGCTAAAGATAAGCCCAATGTCGTAGGGTGAAGAGATAATGGAGGGTGGAGATCTAACTTTTTTGTCTTGACCTTTCACTGATAATGTTTAGATCAAGTGACAAGTTTTTTTTTAGACATGACTATCAAGTTGATACACTTAAGGTTCACATGCGCAAGAAAAGAAGCAATCACCCATCCTTCATAAATCGATGCCAATCTAATAAGCTAAGAAGCGTCCAAGGCATAGGAGATTGAAGTGAAGGCGTTTGGTCATGCAAGATGTTGATGATGAAGCTGGCATATGAAGCATTACGTTTGATGCCACCTCATAGATAAGTCTACCTATGAGGAGATCGAGACCAATAATGCATAGGATGCTCAACATCAATAGTCATAAAGCTTTTTCAATCTCGAGGATGACATTCTTGAGGATGTGAGAGTGAATTTTATCTAAGTGCTAATAATCAAGATCATGACAAAGTATTGGTATTATACAGGCCCCAAAACACAAAATAATGTAGAAAATAGAAAGAACACAAAGGATTTTTCTCCCTAAGGCTTGTATGTTCACCCAAATCAGGGCAGTCACCCATTGAACATTCACCGAAGTGATTAACGCTCCAATCCACTAGAAACCAATAATATTATCAAGATCAAAGTTACAATAGAAAAGATCTACAAAAAAACATTCCTCAGACCCAAGAATCTCTCCCATAAACTCTCGGAAATACAATTACACAAGTAACCAAATGTTACTGCCCACATAAGAACAGAAACACAAACCTTACCCTTAATCAAACACTAGATCTCACCAAGAATCATCTAGGATCAAGATTACAGGCGAAAACCAAAAGTTTTCAAAGTGAAAATACATAGAGCAGAAGTAGAGAGAACCCTAGAATAATCTCGAAGAAGTGAGATGAATGAGAGAGTCAAGCCAAAATATCAACAGTCAGAAGCATCCAACAAACACAGCTCATCCACGTGTTACAATCTCAGCCTTGAAGATAAGTATAATTGAACTGCCAGGTTGCATTCTAAAATGGGCTGGACATCTCACAATAGTAAGGGTTGCATCACAAGGCCAGACATTAGGTAAAAAGAATTGGACTACATCGTTGGGCCTAAATTGGTTAAGCACCAAACTTAACAATCTCCACCTTCCTTGACAATTTGGGTTTCACGATGAATTGGAGGTTAACTCCTACTTCAATTTCATGTGCTCTTTGTACCTGCAAAAAACACATTAATTAGCAATAACATTTATGAGATTTAAACAATTCCTAAATTTTTATAAAGGAAGAACTTTTATGCCCATGTCTGCGGGATTACACTTAGTGGATATTTTTATCAATTTTCATGATTTCCTTTTCTAAAACATCTCTTATAAAGTAAATTTAACATCAATACATAGTTCTATCATCACAGGATTTCTACTTAAGTGTATTATAGACTGACCGTCAAAAAATATTTCAGAAAACCCAATTTCATTTAGCAAGTTATCAGCTATATAATTTCCTTTACAGAATCAGTCGCTACAATATATTCAACTTCTATTGAGGATAATGCTACAATCTTTTGTAGTTGTGATTTCCAACTAATGCAAGTACGGTTTTAAAGTAAAGACATGCAGAAGTTGAGTTTCTATTATCACAGTTACCAACAAAATTAGAATCAACAAAACCTTTAAGTTTAATCCTAGTTTTACTTTTACTAAACATAAGCCCTAGATTAGAAGTACCTTTCAAGTATCTTAATAACCATTTCATGGCTTCCCAATGATATTTATCTGGATTTCTCATATATCTACTCAAGACACTTATAGGAAAGGCAAGATGAGGTCTGGTGCATATCGTAACATACATAATCGACCCTACAGCATTGGCATATGGAACCTTTTCCATTATAATCTTTTCTAATTCAGTTTTAGGGCATTGTCATGTTGAAAATTTAAAGTGTTTATCAAGAGGTAATGTGAACTCCTTGGCATTATCCATAGAAAATCTGCATAAAATCTTTGAAATATAAGACTATTGAGTGAGAAACAAATTATGATTACTCCTATTTCTTTTATTTTCCATCCTTAGAATATTTAGCTTCTCCTAAGTCTTTCATTTCAAATTCCTTCTTCAATTTTTTGCTTAATCATGTTAATTTCAGTTATATCACACCCAGCAAGTAACATATCATCAACATAGAACAAAAGATAACAAGAATTAGGGCCACCATTGCTCTTATAGTAAAAACATGGATCAT
>CAIGRL010219857.1:0-16512 GCA_903798325.1 Fraxinus xanthoxyloides
AAAAAAGGGCCTAAATCGATAAAAATATACGGTTGAGATTGTCCGTCCTTCAACCTATTATCTATTGCACTTTTTAGCATTTTCAATTTATTGTCGATGTTTAAAACATTGTAACTGGAATAATTTTATCAATAAAATATAGTTTTTGTTTTTTTTTATTTTTTTATTTCTTAAGGAAAAAATGTGTATATATATATATATATATTTTATTTTGTTAAAACAAAGTTAATTTAACAAGTACAAAACGACATTCCTTACTGAATGGAAATATCTTAAAAGCATTAGTACATTTGTTTTCACTCTCTAGTCCAATGAAAGAACTGTTATAGGTTTTGACCATAGAGCTGTTTGCCGGCTATGATTGTGTATGTACTATGCAGTATATAAAAGTATATCTTCATATATATATATATATTTTTTTTTTTTTATTATATATATATATATATATAAGCGTGTTGAACAGTCAAATATAGTTTCATATAAATTTTTCTTCTAGACCAAGAATTTTTCTGGGTTTCGTTTAAACAGCTGAAACAGTCATATCTGAATATAAAGAATTCCTCCGTTTGTTTTTGTTTGATTGAAGATTTCAATTTGAAAGTATTTGGTTCTGTTTCTTAATCGAATTGAGTGTCAGGTTGAGTTTATTTGTTCACGAAGCAATTGAACAAGAACTGGGGTTCTTGGTTATTTATTACGCTATTTGGGAATTTGAATTTTTGAAGTTTTGATTGCTTGAGAGTATTGAATAATTCTTTTAACTAACTGTTTTTTCTCTACGTAGAATTTCAGTTTAGTTGGTTGTTTTGATGAAATTACAAGTGTAAAGGAAGGATTTTTATTTATTTCTGTAATTGTTATTAGTGGATTATGGGTTGTGTTTATGGAAAACCCTCTTCAGCTATCAAAGATAGTGAGGAGAGCCCAAAGCAGAGAGAATTGATTAGAAAGGCATCAAAATTGGCTCAAAATATTTCGTCCAGAAGACGAGAGAGTTTTAGGGTGAAGGAGAAATCGGAGAATGGTGTTGTAAGAATCGGGTCATTTGATAAGAAGGGGGCGAGTTTTAGGGTAAAGGAGAAGTTAGAGAATTGTGTTGTGAGAATTGGGTCGATTGACAGGAAAGGGAACAGATCAAGTAGGGTGAGGGATGATCACTATGAGAATTATGAAGTTGGGAATAATTTTCCCAGTATGGGAAGTGTTCCCAAAGCTTTAGAAGGAGAACAGGTTGCAGCAGGGTGGCCTTCTTGGCTCGTTATGGTGGCCAGTGAAGCGATCAGAGGATGGATTCCGCGCAAAGCTGATACTTTTGAAAAACTAGATAAGGTTTGATCTTGGTTGGCTTGTCGATTACTAGTAGTGTCTTGGTCCATTCTCATGGTTTTACTTGTTTTACTCTCTTATTTACTACATCCACGGATTTGAATAATCAGCTTTTAAATGTCAGAGTGAATACTGTTTTGACGCTCTCGTTATTTTTAAGAAACTATTGTATTAGAATAAAGGAATCTGAGGGTTTAAAGCTCAGCCTTTTGTGTTTTGAAGCAATGGTTTCTAAAGCAGGTCTGGTTTATGTTAGATGAAATTCTTTTCTCCTATCATTTTAAGTGACATACTATATACTAACTTTGCATATTTATCGAACTTACGGTTTCTGAAGAATGAAGGACTAACAGGGGTGACAATTAGGTCATGCAATGGATGAAATCATACAAATAGTGTTATAGGCACCTTAGATTCAGTAAAAATGGTTTTAAGCATTGGGGTGAATGGAGATTCAGATTATTAAAATTCTTTGGTGCCATATAAATGTTATGATGTCGGAAAAAAGAGTGATAGGCCTCTTTACAGATTTCAGTTAATCAACTTCTCTTGTAGGATGTTCTGAACATTGAGCTGGTTTGCTTAGGCAGAAGCCCTTGCATTGCATAATGAGCGAGATGGACGAAACTGATAGTAATACATGAAAAATATCATTTATAACCATTATTACTATAACTTGTTATAAGGTTGGCAACCATGCAAATTTATTGCTATATGATTGGTTTTGGCACTTCTGTGATGCCATATTGTTGTTTCAGATTGGTCAAGGAACTTACAGTAGCGTGTACAAAGGTCGTGATCTTCTGAATAACAAAGTTGTTGCTCTGAAAAAAGTGCGCTTCGATAATATGGATCCTGAAAGTGTCAAGTTTATGGCAAGGGAAATCCTCCTATTGCGACGGCTTGACCATCCTAATATAATTAAACTAGAGGGCTTGGTCACCTCCAGAACATCGTCTAGTTTGTATCTTGTTTTTGAATATATGGAACATGATCTCACTGGACTTGCTTCACTTCCTGGAGTAAAGTTTACCGAAGCTCAGGTTCTTTTACATCACTTCTTCATTTGTACTACTATTTATGATATATTGTTCTTGGTTTATGTTTGTTTGTATTGAACATAACATGCACTTGGAGGATGCCTTACACCATCGATTTTCTAATAATATTTGATTTATGCACCGATCCTGAAATTTAAAAGCCAAAACCTCTGAAAGATTTACCTTTCACTTTTACTTGTCATTTAGATGCGCTAATTATATATATATATTTATGAATATTAGGTGAAATGTTACATGAAACAGCTGTTGAGTGGACTTGACTATTGCCATAGGAATGGTGTCCTGCATCGAGATATTAAGGGTTCAAATCTTTTAATTGACAATCACGGCATCTTGAAGATCGCAGATTTTGGCTTAGCAAGTTATTTTGATAATCATCAAATTGTTCCATTAACTAGCCGTGTTGTGACCTTGTGGTATCGGCCACCAGAACTTTTATTTGGAGCAACTCATTATGGCGTTGCTGTAGATTTATGGAGTACTGGTTGCATCCTTGGGGAACTATATGCAGGGAAGCCTGTCATGCCTGGAAGAACAGAGGTATTGTGGAAACCTGTCTTTAACCATCTCAAAAATATCAAATGTCCTCAACTACTTGTGCTTGAAACCTTTCTATTGTTTTTTATCCTCTTTCCAATTAATATCGCTCACTCTATGTCCCCAAGCCATTGAAAAGTGCTGTTGCTCTTTTCTTTCCTGAATGTTTATATGTATGTTTTTTTTATATTTAATTAATACTTCTTCTCTTATTTTTTTTCTTTTCATTGTTTTTGAGGAAGAAGAAGTAAAACAATTACATGGAATGAGTTTTGCTTACACTTTTTGAGTCAGTTATGTCTTTTTTAGCGAGCATTGCTCTTAATTTGACCATGAAAGTATGATATTTGTTAACAACAAAAATACTTTGGCTGTTGTGATTGTGGTTTAAAGATATAAAAGTGTTTTTGCCTTCATCCATAGGCTGGATATTGCTGTTAAAAATGAACACTGGTAATTGCAGGCTTGTCTTTAATGTCCTTGGAAGTGGCATCACTATATGGCATTTGGTCTTGGGAGCTTATGACATGTGGCAATATTATGGGTGTGATGTTTCCTTAGTCCATTATTTACCTAAATTTCTTTGTACCTTGTAGGTTGAGCAATTGCACAAGATTTTCAAACTTTGTGGTTCACCATCCGAGGATTATTGGAGAAAATCAAAATTACCTCAATCAACTGTATTTAAACCTACTCAACCTTACAGACGGCGAATTGCTGAACTGTTTAAGGATATTTCTGGTCCTGCTGTAGGCCTAATAGAGACCTTACTTTCTATTGAACCTGCAAGTCGAGGAACTGCAGCTGCTGCTCTCAATAGTGAGGTAAGTCTCTTTCTCTCCCTCCCTCTCTCCCTCATGCCATGGATTTCAGTTGAGAGACAGATATACTTGCATCCTTACTCTCCCCCGTTCCAAGGAAAATGTTGAGTTACATTAATGTGTCATTGTATTTATAAGGAAAGGCTTTGATCTCTCTCTTTCCATCTTGACTTTGATCCCTTCTCCATTAGAGAAGGTGGGAAAGAAGACAAAATCTCTGAAGATCCCAAATCTCAGGACTTTGAATCTATCAATCTTGTCCTTTAATTTTCGCGGGTATTGCCACGCGTCATCCATACAAAGTAATTTTTTGATGACCTTTTATTTAGACACAACTTTAGTGGCTTTGTACATTGCAGTTATAGGTGAGTTTAGGGAGAAAAAATCAATGTGTAATGTATTTTTTGACTTGGACAACAGTCAAAATTTAATAGGGTGATAATGCTAAGACGTGCATGATGGGTTGCTGGTGGTGGTGATTTAAATTCTAAAGAGTAAGAAAAATATAGGTTATTGATCCATTTAATTCTCTAGAAGGGTGTTAATTGCAATTCTTGAAGTGGTTTCTTCATTTTCTTCGAACGTTGAATTGCTTAGCATCGAAGTTCATGGATATTTCCTCCTTTCTCCAACCTAAAATGGGAAAACTAAAATATTTGAAAGTTGTCTCAGAGAATGCCTGTTCTCTCAGAAGGTTTCTAGAAGTTTGGTAGCTCCAAGAAGATTTAGGGAAATTGTTTACATTGCTTTTCTAGGTCACAAGTATGAAACATGTAATTTACTTGCAGATTTTCATCGTTTTCTTGGGAACTAGGTTTTTATCCTTCTCTAGAATTTAAACTGATTCAAACTTGTAAAAAATTAATTTTCTGGAAAATTCTGTTTTCCTTAATTTTATATGGAGTCAAACGGGGCCATATGTTTTGTAGTTTCTTGTCACTGACAGTAGTTTTGGACATTAAGTCCCTGTTTGATACACATTAAAATTTTCATTTTCATTCTTTTACTTATTTTTAGCTACACATTCTTCAATAAAACAATATTTTTCATCACATCAATAACGTTTATTACTTTTTCAACCACACATTTTTCATCAATTTACTATTCCATAATACATTTTTCCAAAATAATGTAGATCAAACACACCCTAAACTATCACTGCGTTTCTCATTCTCACGTTGTTGCAAACTTCTGAATAATGATACACCTCTTTGTACGAAGTAGCTTAACCGTTATAATTCTAACGGGCTTAGCCAAGATAATTGACAAAGTGATAAGTAATAACCTCTGCCATGGTTTAAAAAGGCGGTAGTGAGGCCCACCTCACCGTGGGACGCATGTAGTATGCCTCAGGGCGGTATTTTTGAGGCTAAAAATATGAGGCCCTCTGCAAGTTAATTTACAAATTTTTGGCTTTACTTTTAGGCTTATTTTTCACATTTAATATTAGTAGAATATAAAGTTTTTTTTAACGTTTGCCTTTGACTTATGAGGCTGTTAAGTCTCCGAAGAGACATAGATATAGGCTAAATTAGTACGTTTATTGGTAAAAATATGGAGTAGAGATGAAAAAACTTTATGGTCTGGGAGGCAATGTGTAGAATAGAGATTCTCTAAATGGGTGATGATGTTTTTACCACATGATGGGAGTAGAGTCAACTCAATGTTCACAAAAATATTACTTGGGACATTTCAAGAAGAGATCTATTGATGGCGAGGGGCTAGGACCTCAATTTGTGTATCTGTTTGCTGACCAATGTTGAATGGATGAATACTCCATTGTTCAAGTAGTGTTAAGTTTTAATGACATAAATTTCTTCCTGATCTTAAAAGTAGTGTCTTACTATCTGATGTCCTTGTTGAGACATATTTGTTGTTGATTATTATTTTCTCCAACAGTTCTTCACGATGAAACCATTTGCTTGTGATCCATCAAGTTTGCCAAAATACCCTCCCAGCAAAGAGATTGATGCAAAATTACGTGAAGAGGAAGCTAGAAGGTACGTGCTTTTACAGTTACTGGTTTGAATGACCAATCTGCCCATTTACTTGTTTTGATTCTTCTTATATCTTTGCAATTTATTTACTCCATTCACATATCATAAAGCAAACCCTGCACTTCATGGTATATTTTTGTAACATTGTTCATATAAAGTAATTGAGCTTCTAGTAGATTTAGCAACTAATTGATCGGAGTAGCAAACTATGATTCATGTAGCCAGCCCGAAATTCATTGTAAAAAAAAAAAATATAGTTACTTCCGTTATTTATAAAAAGTCTGTTTAGATTTCCAGGGCACTGTCAATTGACTAGCATGCTTTCTGGCATCCAACTTACATATTCCTATTTCACCTTATGCATCTCTGGGTTTCCTTAATCTATAATTTGAGTTAGTCAAACTTTAATTTAATCACCCATTTTATAGGACCCACAATTACTACCCGTTTCTACCACAATAATTTCAGCAACTTATAGAGTCCAAAAACGCACTAAGTTTCTCTTTTAACTTAATATCTAATGGATGCCTAATGTTTGTTGAAACAACTTTAACAGTCAGGGAGCCCCCGGAATTAGGGGCCATAGGGGTGACAGTGATGCAAGAAGATCAAAAGAAGTGCGGGCCGTTCCAGCACCTGATGCCAACTCTGCGTTAGCTAGGTCAATGCAGGTATATGGAAAAACTGATTAAAGTTCATAGTCAAATCTGTTTTTGTCTTCTTCCATCTTCCCCTCTCAATCTTTCAAATATTCGATGATTGTTGTTAAAAATCTCAAAATTATTAGGCAACTAGAAATGCTGATGGGTGACATGGGTCTTCTGATTTACGCCATAAGAAGTTAACATTATTCTAAACTTTTAGATGATTAAACTATTGGGCCTTCTCCCAGTACATAGATTACATTCAAACTTTTTGATACGTATTATCAAGTTATTTATCTCTAATCAAATTTAAAAATCTTAAAATACTACTTTTATGTACAGTATTTATTGTTGGAGATAAGTTGTTAATTTTCTCTTTCCAATTTGTGTCTTGAGGTTCTGTCCTTTCTTGGCTACCTTCTATTATCATCAGGTTAATATGTTTTCATTCTTAGACCAAAAATGGTTTTCAGTTTTCTTCATTTTTCACTTCCTGAGTGGTCAGTAGTTTGCATTTATGAGAATAGAACATCCATTTGTTAATTATGCTAACATAACATTGCCATGATGCTCATCTCGTGCTCAGCCTGTTTCCTGGTATTTTTTTCAAATACGCGTCATATAAATATAGAGTAAGACATGATACTTGTAAACAAAGTATTGGGAGACTAGTTAGTTATATCTAGTCTTCTTACATCAATTGCAATTTTTAAAAATGGACCTTTAGCTTGTCCACATGAATAGCCTGCTAGGCAAAATAAACATCCAATAGCTAAGTGTCATGGCATTGAATTTCATGATGTGCACCGCCACAGGTGGACCCAAGTCTCACAACTTTGTCCCCCACATAGATTAAATCCTGGATCCTCCAATTGGCAAGATGGTTAACTACATGTGCACATAGGTTGACAATCTTGTAGCCTTCCAAACATGGTTTGTTTTCTCATACACGTGCTCATGCTCTTACTAGTTATTGGTCCTATTCTGTTACAGAGAAGACGGGGCCATCCCAATCTAAAGAGTCGAAGTGAAGCGTTTAACCCTCACATTGAGGAAGCTGCTTCAGGTTTTCCAATTGATCCACCTAGACAATCACAGTGTTCGAAAGAAACTAGCAAAGATGTCTTAGATAATCCACCAGAGAAAGTCTCTCATTCAGGTCCACTTGCTCCAGGAATGAGGTGGACATTATCTGGGAAGAATCACAATGATAATTCCATTGATTCGGCCCGAGCTGATTTATCCACACTATCTGGTTTAGTGGCATCTAGGCCTCTGTCATCTATAGAACCGGGAGATAAATCAAGTATTTCAGAATCATTTGGATATCCCACAAGACAACAGGATAGGAGACGTCACAATTTCTTTTCTAGTTCCCGTCAAATGGAAAATGGAAGAGCTAGTACCAAAGAACCTGTCCCGGTAAGTTTCATTCCAATAGCGTAAATTGAACATATATTTAGTAATTGCTTTCTGTCTTTATTCTGTGAGATTTTCTTTTCTGTTAAATAGAAACAACTAAACTTCATACGCTGGTTAAGTTAAGCTCTATTTTTTCTCAAAATTAAATTGTTTTACTGCAATAAACTATTCTGTGGTTTTGTAGTCCAATAGAATCACATTTTTGAAATCTTGTAAATAACGAAGTTAAAAATATACTCTAGCAAGTAGCAACAGATCATAGTTAGGATCTTTTACTTTGTAAGAAAACAATTATTGATCACATCCTGTTTATGTGCAACTTTTTATGTTTTCATAATTTGTTTTTGGAGCAACTTTATTTGTTGATAATATTGAAATTTCTTTGTCTTACTCATATTTATGTATATATACACTTATGTTGGATGTGTGGAGGCTAATTATATTGCACACTTCCCCCTTGACCGCTGATCTACTTTATTTCAGATAAATGGGTGGGTTATAAATGTATTAGGCTTCCCTAAGATTTTGTTTCCATACAAAGGGTAAGGTGAGTTGTTCCATATCGTAGATAAACAGTAAACTCCCTGTAATGATTCTTTGAGCAGTAGACGTATCTCTCATATCGAGAGTGACCATACTAAATCGTGCATTTTTACCTGCTTGTAATTTTTTTTTTGGTGGTGTTATATTGCTTTTTGTAGTATTATACCATTCTTAGTTGCTGATTTTTCAGTTCTTTTTTATTTTTCTTTTTGAGTTCTGATGTGCTAAGATTTTTTAGTTTATCTAAACAACAATTCTGTTTTCCCAGGATGGACATGATTCGAGAGGGAACAAGATACATTTCTCTGGTCCTATACTCGTCCAGCCAAACAATATGGATCAGATGCTTAAAGAACATGATCGTCGGATACAAGAAGCTGCTCGACGCCTGAGGCACGATAAGACCAGAGCAGGTAAATTACGGATACACTAGAAGCATTTGACATCCAATCCGGCATATCTCAGATCATAAAATAGGATAGGACCATTTAGAGTAAGAGAGAGATTTGTTCCTGCAAAAAATTAATTTTCTGTATAGTTGCCTTGTGAGGGATTAATCCTCTTGGAGTTTAGCTTGATCAACTCACTCCGTCAAAAATGAAAGTAAAATATAGTTAATTTCAAAGAGGAATTGATTTTCAAGTTGATGACTTGGTGATGGCATTTAATGTTTGTCTGGGAGAATTTAAATTATAATTACTAAACACACTGTTACGTTCAAATTATAATTGACAATTTTCAAATTTGTAATTGGCAATTTTCTTAATCAAAATAAAGTAATAGTTGAATTGTATTAGAAGTTTATTGAGTTGTAATCAAAAACAAAATAGTTAAGGATTAGTAGTATAAGTGTTGAAGGAGTCCAATATGTCAAATGTATCCAATAAGATCACATATAATCAAGGGAAAGAAATTAGAAGTCTAAAGAGTGTTAAAGAACCGAACAAGTTATGCTTCAAATTCTTATTCATAACTTGCAACGCATTTTTCACATAGAAAATATTGAAATTTGGATAAGGTTATTTCTAGAAGAATTTGTACCTCTTTAAGTTAGCTTTCCAGCTCATTTTGATTCGCTTCAATTGGATATTGAAAAAGAAAGTTATGATAAAAATACTGATACCTACTCAACTATCACTCGTATGTCGTTAACTTAAAGCTCGAGCGATGTGGTTATTCGAGAAACAACAATATTCGATTTTCAAATTGATTTGGAGTTTCTTTTCATCCCAAACACTACCCATTATAAATACACCATATAAGACGTCCAAAAGTATGTTGAATCATATTTTTCCATAGAGGTCATCATTTTAAGATCCAAAATACATTAATTGATTTCAAGATTCAACCGTCGTATTAGTTGAACCATAAATTCATCCAAACTTTGATTTGTTGATAAAGCCATATTGTTTCATAATAAACCACAAATCAAAACACAGATCTTTTGATCGTACACCAACCCGAAGAATGAGGAGTTCTTCAATTAATCCATCGGAGATAAATCGATACCAAAGATTGGGACTTGTTGCAGAAGCACAAATACATGAGGATTAAGGTTAGGTATTAGGAGTCGGGATCTAGCATCAGAACACGCAGTCCTAGAAGGCTAAAATATAAATCAGGAGTAAGAATTTGTTTTAAAGGAACACATCTCCATTAGGATCAAGGGGGGCTATAGGAATTGAGATTAAAAGTTCTACTGGGTAGACGGGTTTGGACCGTACAGTAAGTTTGCTTCGATTTATAGTAGATTAAAAGTGTCCAGAGTTTTTAATCAATTGAGGTTTGTCCGTAATCAATTTGGTGTTTTTATTGCTTTTATATTACAAATTGTGGTAATTCAATATATGATAAATTAGCATGATTGATTAATCATTTCGAAACAATTAAAAAATAATTTGTTGCTTCTAATTGTGTAATTCTGCACTTTGGGTTTAAATAAATCAGCTAATTTGAAACTTACACATACTTAGCCTCTCTTTGGCCTCCATTATCTTAAACTTACTTTTTTTTAAATTTATTTTCAACCACACATTTTTCTAATAATATAATTTTGCACGTTAACACATAACTTTTCTCTTACTTTTTAAACATACATTCTCCAAATAAATCACTTCTCACAAAATCAATTTTCAAAAATTCTTCATAAAAAAAGTGCCAAATACTCACATTCGTGAGATGCGCAACTACTACTTTCTTTTACCTACAAATTTTGTGGGATCTATTATAATTTGAGCTCTCCAAAAAAAAATGCTTATGCGTGGGATCTTGGCATTTGTCGAAGACAGCCACCAATATATGATTTTAACGACCTTCCGCCGGCTTGTGATTAGGGCAAACTATTCGACGCCAAATTTGCCCATGTTGCCGTCGAACATAAAACCATTCCTCTCACCTAATTATCCCGATCAATAATTCTAGTTTACCAGAGAATTTCTACTCGGCCATCTAAACCAAATCGCGAAAGAAAGATCTATCAAATTTTTCCTTGTGCTCGTCGTTGAGGGTAGACATAAACTTTCAAATTGTTCCTACTTTACAGCACTACGTGATGTGACCGTCGAATTGACATTCCTCGTTAACCCAAAAATTCAAATTCCACTGCATGTAATTGGGCACTGTACACAATTAATTTTTTGTTTGAAGAAACCCTATTTCGAAATATTTGTATTGCACATTCATTTTTAAACGCAGTGCAATTATGCATAATAAATTTACATGATAAAGACAAGGAGATCAGTAAGCACAATAATAATGGCTCAAATGAGTACCTCTTTGACTGCTTGAAATCGAATGAAGCAAAGTTTGCAAACTGAGGTCAAATCTCCAGTGATATCGGTACGGTCAGAAAAAGAGGAAACGACGTATTTTAGAGCAGCGGCGGTAATTTTCATCGGAAATAAAAAAAACAATGCTTTATATACATTAAATGTTTGACATTGTTTTCAAAAATAAGCATTGAAGGGAAATCATTTTTTGGAAATCATTTTTAAAAAAAAACTATCCAATATAATGTCGTCACGTGACACAATATAAAAGATGATGTAAAACGTAGTATACATGTAGAACGGTTCATAAAAAATAGGGTTGGAGCATTGTTGTCTTGACTCATTGTTCGTGAGAGTCGTACAATTAGTCACATCAGAAGGATTATGAACAATGTCAGAAAATCTTAGGGCTATTTTGGCCATTGTCATAAAATTTTAGATATTTTTCGGTAAGTCATTCAGGGAATTCTTGACAGAATTCTTATCGGTGGTGTTGTAGCGAAGATGATTGAATAGATTATTTTCTTCTTTCCATCTTCCAATCAATTCCTGCCATGTATTGTATGTGAAAATCTTCTGTCAAATGTTTCTGTACTCATAGCATGATTCAGAAGAATTTTGGCCGCAATTTCTTCTGTGGTAGGGACAAAAACAATGAGAAGAAATCCGAAGCCGCATACAGAATTGAAAACCGTCACAACAAAACATCCACTTGCAATATTTAAATTCATGATAATGAAGGGCTATCTTGTTTGTCTGTGGATTGAAAAATAAAACCAGAATTTCAATATTTATATTCTCTATATTCTTATAAACAACTGGAATGATGCCCAAAATTCATTCAAATAATATAATTATACCAAAAAGCACATAGTTTCTTACCCCTTTTTGTTTAGCAGAATAATGGCTTTAATGTAATGGTTACTTAGTATTCAGTTTAATGTAATGGTTACATAGTTTCTTTTTCTTTTTCTTTTTCTTTCTGATCATGCTTATGCTTTTAAGAAATCTTTATTCACAACATTGATGGGATTGGTTAAAACATGTTTTTTCAAAAAATCGATAAAAAAGTGTTATAACATCAATTTCATTTTCATCAGAGTTTCTATCGATTTACCAATGAAACAAAAATGGAGTGACATGTTAGAATTTTGACTTTAATGTACAAGAAATAAAATTTAATTAGTTATTGTTTGATGTACCGTGAAGTGAAGTGAAGGTTAAATTGATCTCTTGCCTACACTTGGAATTTAAGTTCAAACATGGCATGAACATCATTAATAATAAGTATACAATTGTGGTACACAAATAAGCTCAAAGACATGTCAAAAAATGGAGATACTGTGCTGATACATGATTGGACAGTTTGAAAAAATAAAAACACACCCAATTATTACGTGCCACACCACTATGTTCCTCCATCCATACTCTTGAGTTTGTTCAATTAGCATTAATAATAAATATATTGACAAAACGTTGCCTATGATTATAGACATAACCAAAATGTTTTATCAGTACCTTAACTGGGTGGCACTGGGCAAGTGGGTGGGGCCCAACCCTGTGACATATGGTCTTTTTCTAATCACAAGTTCCTTGATCAGTCGAGACCGGACATTTTTTCGCGAGATAATTCTTCAAGTTGATAACAATAGCTGTAACTAAACTTGGCAAGGTTAATTCATCGACCTTAATGTCACCTCTCGAGTCTCGACCACAAACTCGTTAATCACCGACAGTTTGCAAGTCGAACACTTGATTACTTCTAGAATTCAAGGATATAACGAGTTGGAGTCTCTTGCATGAGCATGGCATCCTTCTCCTTACTTTATAAATATTTGGTCAAGTAATAAGGAAATGTTAAAGAGTACGATAACTCGAATTATGTTTGACCTAATTCGAAAAATTCACGGTGCGACAAATATGGTGATACCAAAATTATGAGAATTATTATATGATGCATTTTAGGGTTTCATCGTACTTATATTTGGAGTAGCGGTCAAAATGCCGATATCTTGTACTCATCTTTAATATAGTAAATCTTCTCCTCATTTGTCCGTCATTTTTTCTCATCTTGAGTTTTCATGTAAATTTTGTGCTCTTATTTTTTTTTATTTTTTTTTTTTTTGAGTAATTAGCACATAACATCCTTACCATTCATTATTATTTTGAAAAATGTCATTATCTTTTATTTTTTTGGCATTTTCATCCTTATTTCCTTATTTCATAATGCAAGTCATTTTCATCCATTTTCTGAATTAAAAACTGTGAATTGACGAATATATCATTCTATTTAAATAAAGCAAAAAGAAAAAAGTAGTTGCAATCATAATCTCATTTTTTTTAAAAAAAAAGTGAAAACGAGTCTCAAATAAATTATTAAAATAGTAATTAGCACATAATGTTCATATCTTTCATTATTATTGTGAAAATTAACGTCCATATATATATATAGAATGACGAATATACACTCCTCTTTAAATTTTAAATAAATGAAAATTAAAGAATGGATAGAAAGGATAGAAAATGAAAAGAAACGATGGTTTGAGCAATCAAATGTTTAATTAATGGTGAAAATTTCAAAAATCATAGGTATAGATATTTTTTACAATAATAGTGAAACGTAGGGACATTATGTGTTAATTACTCTTTTACTAATTTATTTGGGATTCATTTGCACCTTTTTTTTTCTTTTTTCTTTTTATTTTATTTAAATAGAATAGTATATTCGTCAATTCACAATTTTTAATTGAGAAAATGGATGATAATGATATTTTGAGCAATGAAAGATAAAAATAAGGATGAAAACGCTTTGAAAGATAAAAACATTTTCCACAATAATAGTAATAGTAAAAGGTAAGGGTGTTATGTGTTAATTACCATTTTTATTTTATATATTGCTATTCTCACTTTATTGTAACAAAAAATGTAAATGAAAATAAATTATCTGATAAAAATTTCTTATCTTTTTTTGTCTAAAATAAAATATATAATATGTAACTTAATCACTGAAGTTTTGTCATTTTTATTGGCCAAGAAGATGTATCATGTCAAGACTCAAGGATGATTTTCGAAGTCAACACAATTAATCTATGTTTGGTTTAACTAAAAATTAATTTTTTTTTATTATATTTTGATAAAAATTAATGAAATGTATAATTAAAAAATTGATAGTAGTTGTAAATTTCATAAAAAAAAATGCGATTGGAAATGAATTTTAAAAAACCGAGGACTTAGAGCTCGTTTAGGAGATATTAAAATCGGATTAAAATTAAAATACTAGCTGTTATTATTGATTTTTATTAGACGAATGAGACCCAATAACGATTATATTTTCAATTTTAATTGAATTTTAATCGATACCAAATGAGTTCTTAGTGTAGTAGCAAAACTTTAACAATTAGACAGGCTGAGCTGTTTAGATAATCTCAACTTTTGGCACGTGATAAAGTTCTTTAGTTTGATAATCCTCTAATGATAATCCGCCAGATTAGCTGAAAAGGATGGCCATGTCCATGGCTCCCAGTTCGTCCACCTTGGATAGCTAGGCCCTGTACACACCTCTATATAAAGACCCTAAAATTGGTAGAGTTGTAGCCAAGGCCTAATCAATATATAGTAGTTTGCTAGAGTAATGGGGGAAGCTTCCATGGAAAGTCCCAATTTAGATAAAAAATCGACATACTCTGATGAAGTTCCCGACATGATTTTTGGGTTTTTGGAGGAAGATGAGTTTTCAGTAAGTTCTTTTGAGTCTAATGTTGAAACTATTGATGCAGAGGATGAGGAGGAGAATACTAGCAAATCCGAGGAAAGCAAGGCTTTCTGGGAATCACAAGAACAGCTTCTACAGGTAAAAAAAACCCGATAAATGTTTCATTTTGTGACGTCTCTTTCTTAAACATGTCTAGTCGTATAAACAAATCCTTCATATCTAGGGGTTTGTCCATCATAGTTCTAATTTGTACGTAATTGTTTTCATTGCCCAGGCAACTTTATATAGAACTACAGCCCTTGAGTCAAAAATTAGGCAGGCCACGAAGGATGCCTTAAGGGAGTTAGAATCCGTTGGTGTAAGTTGTTCTTGCCGGAAAATGATAGCAGGTGGTTGCCGGAGCTGTAGACAGAAAGAAATCCGTGATCACCTTCAAACTGCAGGGTTTAACTGTGTTATATGTAAGTCCAAGTGGAGAAGTTCGCTTGAAATCCCTGCAGGTAACTAAAATCATATCCATTTCAGTGTCACTCGAGTACTAAAAAATAAACAGAATTCAAGTAAAGCAAGTTTTATATATATTTTCCAGGTGAACACATCTATCTGGAAGTGCAAAATCCTTCCAAGAAAGAAGAGGTGAAAGTGATTATCGAATTGAACTTTCGCGCAGAATTTCAGATAAGTCGATCCAGCGAAGAATACAATCGGCTAATCAAAAGATTGCCGGAGATATTCGTTGGAAAAATTGAAAGGCTTCGAAGTCTAATAAAGATATTGTGTTCAGCATCCAAGAAATGCATGAAGGAGAGAAAGATGCATATGGCACCATGGAGGAAGCACAAGTACATGCAAGCTAAGTGGCTTGGCACGCCTCAGGTTGAGATGGCCGCGGCACCAGCAACCTTGACCGTGGATCACGGCTTACAGCGGCTGCGAAAGCCAAGGGCTTCCATGCTTACCTTCGATTTGTTTGAGAACTTTGCAGGCCTGCATTCTAATGCAATCAAAGTCATCTGATAATGGGAATTAATGAGAGTTTTGCATTTGTAGTAACCATGGACAGATCTATGTAGTACTTAATGTCCGCTCAAATTTTGCAAAATACTATGTACTTCTTTAGTTTTTAATTTTAATTAAAAAATTACTAGTAAGTACACACAAACGTACTTACTAGGTCAAACTTACCCTTACTATTTATACATAGAACGTTTTATTAATAAACAACATCATCAATAAAGTTAATATAAATCTTGAAAAAGAGGAAAAAACTTTAATTAATAATATTTCATGAAGGGTTTAGACAACCAGACATCAATAATCAATAAAGTCATTGTGTCAACCCAGATTGTATCTGCAACCTTAATTTCTTACAGACTTTGGTTTTCATTAAGTAGATTCTTAACCTTTAAAGTCCATGTTTGGCCAAGATATTATTTAAGTTTATTTATTATAAGTAATTAACTAGATTCATTTTGGATAGCTGCATCTTGTCTACGTCGTTTCGGAACCACAGCTGCATATTTCAGGGTTTATTATTGTACATGTTGCATTATTACTTATTTATAAAACTGAATTTTTTACTCTTTATCTCTCAATCTTAAAAACTAATTAAATTTTCTACAACGTACATTATGTTAACTTGTTGCAATTAATTGTAGTAGATTTATTTTACATAAACATA
>CAIGRL010219884.1:0-11691 GCA_903798325.1 Fraxinus xanthoxyloides
AAATACCCATTTGAGGTTATTTTGTGAAGTTCGATAAAACTCATTGTATTGCCACGTCTAAATGTATTTATGTAGGCAGTGTAGATGGCAACAAATATGGTGAAGCTCCTTTGAATATCAAAAAAGGAACTATAAGATCCAGTATTCATTTGAGGTTATTCTGATGAAGTTTGATAAAATCATTGTAATGCATCGTCTAGATGAAGTCAGTATAGATGGCAACAAATTTAGTGAACTTCAAATATCAGAAGGAACTATATTTTCTGCCAGAAAGAGGTTGAAAGGCTTTATTTGCAAGTTGAGTTGAGCGATGAGTGATGACATCTCAATTTAGCTTTTTCCAAGTAATTGATATGTAACCGCATCAGTTTTTCAGCACTAGTATCGTTTAAACAACTTTCGTTTTATCGAGTGGTTCATATTGTGTGCTGCCTCTCTACATTTATCTTCTCTTGATGGTCCTAAGGCACGTACATGTAGATTAGGCATATTCAAGTAAATACCATTGGTATTTTACTGTTGGCAGAAAAAAGATGGATTCTTGTTTTAACGAGTAATATTGTACCATGTCAACATCCATGAATCTTTTGTTAAGGTATATTGCATTAGATAACATAAATCCATGGATCTGCACCACCAGCAACCAGAGGCTGTGATTTTAACAAAGTGAATGATTTCCACCAGAGAAATTATATATAACCTAGTATTTTGCAATTAAAAGGACATTGAGCCATATCAAGATTTCCTAGGGACAATCAAGTCCTAGTTCATCAATATCTGCTACGCTTATGCACTTCCGTACTTAATTACACTTGCTGCTTAGATGAAAAATTACTAATTTCCAATCATAATCTATTATTCATCTGAACAGACGGTGAGATTACAACTGTATGGGGGCACCAATAGAATCAAACAGAAGGGCATGTTGTCGAGTTTGGTTGGTAGAAGAAATTTTTTGGGTACCCAACCAGTTACTTAACTGCTTGAGTTCAAAAACATAAAAAAACTCTAAAGGGTCTACTCCCATTTACTTTTTGCAAGATGTTGCCATCTATGATTTATATGCACACAAAAAAATCATCCTTGTTTCCAGGATGGTTTGATTAATCACAATGACATGTCAGCTGAAAATCAACCTTTACAATTTGATTCACAAAAATGGAGCACTATTGAATATGATCCTATCAGACGTAATAAATGAGAAAAAATTGTTATATACTTTCAGAAGCACCAGATATTTTTCATTAGTTATAAATCATACCATTATGAAATCAGAAAGTTTGTAATTACCTGCAAATGATGTCTCATATTGAATGCCAATCCTGGCTCCTTCCAAACAGCAAATCGTCTGCTCATAAAGAATGCTTTAATATGAAGTCAATCATGTTTCTCATAATCAGTTATATCGCTTCCATTTACCTAAACTTCAACAGGGTCTTGTGCAAAACAGATGCACAGGACAAAGGACATATCTGGAATTCCAATATTAGTTAGATTTTTAAGGTTTGTTTGTCAAAGATTTTTTTTTAAATCATTTCAACCGCACATTCAATGGGACCCATACTTTCCCCACTTCTCCCAAAGAAAAAAAAAATTCCCTTGGAAAAATATGTGCCATACAAACTTTTATATAGTTGTTGGTCTAGAATTATGAATTATCTTTTGCAATCAAAGTTTCTCATCATTTAGAGTTATAAATCTTGTAGTAGGAGAAGTCCTTAAGGTATATTAAAACCAGTGTCATCTTTTTGGTCTTATTTTATTTTTAAGAAAGACTTGAACCAGGAACAAGACCGCCTCATCTTTCAAGTCTTATTTTATTTTTAACAAAGGCTTGATCTAGAAGCGAGACTACACCCGCACGATCAAGATTTCCCATTCGGAGTCACAATCCCTGTAGGATAAGTCCTCTAGCCCTATAAAAATGTGTCTCGTATCTGTAATTCAATAAAGTTTATCTCATTACAAGAATCTTACATCGTTTTGAATAATATGGAACACTTTTTTTCTCATTTTCCTCATCGTCCTCGTCCTTCTTCTCCCGCCATTCCTAAAGCACTATTCTCAGTACTGTTCATCAGCACCAAATGGCCCGCCAGATCTCATTAAAACTGTCACTCATTAGACAAAAAAAATCCCTAAAAAATCGACAAAGCAATCCACATTAATTGTGTGTTGGCTAAGCTTGATAATTTACTATAAGTTCACTAATAGTAAATAAGTTGGTTTTGAATTTTATTTTTTTTCTAGTTAAAGTTGGAAAAAGTTACTTACAGTGAAAGTAACCCTAACCCCACTGTCATAATGCAACTTCTTTACTTGTAAAAAAAGGTAAAACAAAACATGTTATAAAATAAAATTCACTTGAAAGTAGCTTAGCAAAACAAGCTTATATAACAAAATCCATCATATGGTGCCTTTATGAGAGAATTTTTGAAGTGGTTATACATCAGCGTCCCTCTTTCACATTGTTGTGACAATCCACATAACATGGGATCCTCATTAGTAATTAAGAAGCGCATTGGCTAATAATTTCATTGATTTTATTGACAGCTTTCAATGTATGCTATAAAATTTGAGAAGATAATAATACAAATTTCGTCATTGAAACCCTACCATTATTATTCAAATTTAATTGTGGGCTTACACTTTTAATTTGGGTCCACCTGAATTAATTCAAAGGCTCAGATAAGCCTCCAAATCTACCAGCAAACACTGCCTTCTAAATCAATTGTGCACCAAGACACTACAGTTAAAAGAAATAAATTCAACATTTCCAATAAGACGAATTGGGGTTGAAGTAACTATCCCCTTAAAAGAAATAAATTCAACATTTCCAATAAGATGAATTGGGGTTAAAGTAACTATCCCCTGGTGCCCCCACACAAGAAACAGATAGCACTGCCAGTCTTTCGCCCCTAAATCACTTAAGCACCAAGTTTACTCCAGTTTAAAGGGATAAAATTCAACATTTCCTATAAGATGAATCAGGTGGTAGCTTATCTATACCCCTGGCAGTACCACACATGAAATGGATACTTAAGCTTGTGTTTGAATCTCATTTTAATGAGAATGAAATTTTTGAAATAGTGATTGATGAGTGAATGTGTGGTGGAAAAGTGATGAAAAGTTTTAGATTTGTGTGTAATATTATTTTATTTGGAGAATGTGCGGTTAAAAGGAAGAAAGAGACAAAAATGAGAATGAGAAAGAGAAAGAGAAAAAAGGGTGTCAAACATGGGCTAAGTGTGCCACTGTAGTATGCATATGACTATTACTTCTTTCCTTCATATTGGATTTGGTTCAGAATAGTATTCAATAGTCCCCGCCAAGAAAACAAGAAGAGTGCCCTCTTATGACAGGGGAACTTGAGTAATCCAACTAGTGAGTGGATGTGCATAATGGGTAATAATAAAGGCTGCAGGTAATGCTGAATTCTTATACCAGTGAATGTCAAGTGTTCCAGAGGTGATCAAAAAATCAACATGCTTATGCCATTCAAGAAGCAAGAAACTAATTTCACCCCAAGGCATAATCTCACTTTATTATGTATACGAAGTAATTGGTGCATGACAATATATTACACAGGTAGAAGTTGGTTGAAACTTTTCTACACTTCTCTTTCTTCAATACAAGAAAAATAGAAGAATACCATCTCAGCATGACACAGGAAACCGAAAAATGAAGTCCTACATATTTCGGGATTTATTAAGAAACATAAACAACTATAAATTCCTAACAATCATAATATACCTTATTTCCAACTCTGTAAGTTATCTTTTCGTAAGGAAGTACTGGCAATGCAGTTGTATCCCCTGATAGTTGTGATGCCTTTCTTTCAGCCTCCATGTGAACCTGCCATAAATATCAACATAGTCTGACTCTGAATGTGGAAACTTGTATGAGGACAACAACTATCAAGTCAGCAGTAGAATCCGAGAACAAAAAGACGCACACGAGAAAATGGAGAGGAAACCAAAAATTTCCACCAATTTCGCAATGAAATTCAAAAATGACTTTTCTTCTGTAGGAATATCAAACAAAAGCAATTTCAATTGAATTCTCACCCTTCTAATACTAAAACTAGTAAACTGAGTGAATAAAATCATACCCGCTCCCTTACAGTAGCTAGTAAACCATCATTCCATTGCTCACCATCTAACCATATTTCTGCAAAATAATTATAACTAGTAGATAATATTTGAAAGTGGTATTCTAATAAAGCTCCAGGTGAGTTATCCACCAAGTCAGAAGCAATTCAAGAGGCTAGCAAAAGCATAAAAGAATATTCAGAATATAACCAATAACAGATCTAAAAATGAACAGAACTTTCAGTTGAGAGTGCAGGTATAAGTGCCAAAACTAGTAACAAACCCCGGAAGAAGTTGATATGCATATAGCCCCTGTTTGGTGCACATTTTGTAGCCAAGAATGCAATTTTTTTTATTTTTTTATTTTTTCTGTGACGAAGAATATGTAGTTGAAAAGGAAGGAAAATTATTGATGTGATGAAAAATATTATTTTATTGAAAAGTGTGTGGTTGAAAATGAGTAGAATAATAAAAATGAAAAAAATAATGTGGCTCAAACAGGGGCTTAATAATCAACAATCTTTAACGAATCAATAATCTCATGTAGTCAAAATACTTTGTGCGAATATATTATCTAAAAGATAAATATTCTAATACCTTACAATTTATCAGTTTGAAAATTTAATTATAGTAAGAGGAAAATGCAAATATGTTTTGTATCTTAATCCTACACATATTCAAACGTACATGTAAATCATGATTTTAATGCAGTCTACACAACAAATCACATCAAGTGAAGAGCATAAAAAAATTATCATACAAGTGAATGGTGATAAGAGAAATTTTTTAAGGAATCTAAGGAGTAATATTATGATAATAGGAGATATAGCCCCCGTTTGGCCCCCATATTGTTTTTTTTTTTTTTGAAAAATGTGTGGTTAAAAAAGAAGAAAAAGTTTTGGGATTATGTGTATTGGAGAATATGTGATTGATAAGAAGAGAAAGAAAATGAATTATGATTTTAATAGGAGCAAACACGGGCATAATTTTCTCAACTCTTATTTTCTGGAAGTATCGGATAAGGAATAGAATTGTAGAAGAAGAGGAAGGGGGAAAAGAGGAGGAGGAGGTTAATTGGGCTTCACCACTATGTTGACTTCTTAGTAGGTTAATGCATATANTTTGTCCCCCTTATTTTTTTTTTTTTTTTTGAAAAATGTGTGGTTAAAAAAGAAGAAAAAGTTTTGGGATTATGTGTATTGGAGAATATGTGATTGATAAGAAGAGAAAGAAAATGAATTATGATTTTAATAGGAGCAAACACGGGCATAATTTTCTCAACTCTTATTTTCTGGAAGTATCGGATAAGGAATAGAATTGTAGAAGAAGAGGAAGGGGGAAAAGAGGAGGAGGAGGTTAATTGGGCTTCACCACTATGTTGACTTCTTAGTAGGTTAATGCATATATTTTTCCTTATCATTGCATGACTTACATATCTAACAGTTTTGTCCTTGCTTGGCAGTTGACGTTAATTCAATTATTTCAAAAACTTATATAAAGATCTACAGATCATAGATGCATAGAGAATCGTGAGCCAACAATAGATGGCTACAGGGTAAGAAGAAGCATACAATGGCAGCCACCAAAGTATTTTCAAAATCTTATATGAACAGTTAAAAATACAGTGCTCAAAGATTTTATCTAAAACTACCTTGAGTTTGAGAAGCACGGGCAGCTTCAAATTCCCTTTGCAAACGCTCAAAAACCATCTTGTCAGAGTCCCTAATGAATCAACGGCTTTTAGAACCTCCACTATCTATTATTATAGCCATTCACTAAAAAGAGAAAATCTACATGAAAGAAAAATAGAGCTGATTTTTCTTTTCATAATGAGCCCAAATTATCCCAATACAATAATTCCAGTATGAACACTGCACCTTAATATCTGATTGCAAAAAATGGGTAAAGAACAAGAACAGTAGAGAACCAAAGCCAACCCTATTCACGTGCAAAAGGAAGTCAAAGTGAAAATAAAATTATTTTATTTAATTGAAGTTTCAAATTTTAAGCTGCAATGTCAGAGGAAGTCAGTCAGCATTCTAGAATACATATCAAGATAGAAAAAAAGCATAGACCTGGATTCAGCATGTTACCCATGCACATTAAGATATTTATGAGATCTAACGCAGTCAAGAACCCGTATTACTGAATGGACAGTATAAATCAATGGATTTCTGGCCTTCCCAATACAATCACAGTATATGAATAAAATCTGAGAAATTTGGAAAAAACAAACGAGATCTGAACTGGGGAGCCAATTTAGGCAAAACCCTTAATATCTAGAAAGAACCCTGAAGTCAGGGCCAAACTCAATAGTAATTTATAATTGGTCCCATTAAGTCTTATTTTCCAGTGTGGATTGAAGCATATTATTTTTACATACGGACAGACAGTTCATTTCTAGATAAAAAACATCAAACATTCCTTCTAAATTCACAAACAAATAGTTATCTTACACTATTGCAATTGTATTAGTTAGTTCTAGCCCAGAAACAATTCTAGATATTACCAAAAAGATGTGTCATTATTATCTGGCACTTTACAAGGAAATTTATCTCACGGATCATTCAAGCATCAAATCCAAAAAAATTGGAGATTTTCCCGCTTGAGGGAAAATATCAATCATTAATGTCTAATAAAAGTATTTCCCCATATGTACGAATTACAAGTAATCTCTACTATTTGTACCTAGAAAGGCGCTCTGTTAGTGCTCCGTGCCTTCTAAGGACATTTGAAACTGCCAGGAATAACAAAAGATTACATGTTTGATAATTGATTACAAGGATATTTGAAATCTTGAGATAGACAAAATATGCAAGAGTAAATACATCTCGCCCGGGTAGTCTCCAGTCTTGCATCTTCTGCTTGCACAAAATTCTAGCACACAGAGATAACAAGGGTACACTCATCAACATATGAAAGTAAAGAAAATACCTACATTATCAGCCTCACTTCATATTACTAAGCTCCCCCCCACCCCACCACACCACACCACACACACACACACAAACCCTTCAAAATATGTCCAATAATAATAATATATAAATAAATAAAAATACCAGTAACTTTAGAAAGAACAAAGCATGACATAGTGTTGTAGCAAAAATTACGATATTGAAACCTTGCAGGTCCCATGTCAATTGTTCATTGCCATGCCAATTACACACAATTGCATATTTATTAAGCAGCAGTATGAGTAGCAAGTGCCATGCCAACAATAAACTTGGAGTGCACAACAGAAATATTTCCGCCATTCTTCAGAAGCAAAGCTACCTTTCTAAAAAGATTCGAGGAAATCAAATATTTTGCAACCACCCAAATTCTCTCTCTCTCTCTCTCTCTCTCTCTCTCACACACACACACACAACATGTACTAATAAGATTGTGGAATTCTTTTGAATGGAAGATGCTTCAAATTTGAGCAAGAAGGGACGACTATCTACTTGTTATATTATAATGCCATTTATGAATGGATTTTACTGTGATTAAATGTCCATCTTAATATACTAAATTCTATTGGGTTTCACTGTGATTAAACATCCATCTTAACATATTCAATTATATGCTGATTATTTTTTCAGCATCTTTCCCTTTAATATCCCAACTTTCAATAGAACATCACAAAGCATTGCGGTCTAACGGCCCTTAATGCGCGGTAAGTAAAGTATAGAATGTTTAACATGCAGGAACAACAAAAATAGTCCATTAAAATATAATTAGCATGTCTTACATGGATATGAAACTTTTTGTTTCTCCAACTTATAAAATTACTATTCCATCCCAAAAAATCATACTTTTAGATGAAAATCGATGCTACTGCAAACGTAACTGCTTCTAACTACAACAACTAAGATTTTTTCCCAATAAATTTGGGATCGATTACATGTTTACTTGTAATTTAACAAACTAAATTCAAAATGCTAGAAGCTGGCTTTAGGGAATGAACGGACAGACAAAAAGGAGGTCAAATAATTTGTTATAACTTCCTTACTAGCCATGAACTGCTTCTAACCCCGAGAACCAGACATGTTTAAGTCCAATTCATATATTTTATGTGATCAAAGTTGTCATGCTGTGTATCACAAAACAGTATATTAGGTCCTTAATAATTATACAGAAATTTACAATTGATGTCTTTTTAAAATAAAGCTGATGAAACATTTAGCATGAGGATTGCTGAAGGCAGAATGAGAAAGTGAGATACTCTCAGATCAGTTTTTAAAGCTATAGTACAAAAGTGAACAGTTTCTGAACAAATTAATAGCTTTCTTTTTAACCCACGTGCACAGACAACAAAAGAGAGACGTAATTGACAATGAACTATAATTTGCACGTATTTAATTAATTCGAAACTATAATCTTAGAAATTATCAATCACCGAAAACTGGTCCAGGAAAAGTTACCACTTCTCCCATGTTAATTGGGAAATGCCTCTCCTTAACTTGATCAAGTTGCTGCATTTATTTGAAGGCACCTATTCAACGAGGCATGTATTATAATCCCACAGGCAACATATAAAACTTGCAAACACAAGAGGATAAAAACAGCACAGAAATCAGGATATTAAGAATTTGCGGTAATTAAAGCAGATTTGACATAGAAAAACTTTATGAAAGCCAATTTCATCAATTAAAAGTAAGAAGAATATACGCGGGAAAAACGAATATCAATATAGAATACCTAAACTTTGTATAATTAAACACCCAATTCTCCTGAGTTTCTTTGGATCAATTTGATGGTGTGAATCACCGAAAGCCCCAGGAGGGGCAGGAAGTGAGGTGGGGTTTAGGCTCGGTGACGCTGACGCTGAGAAAGCCCAAGAGTATGGATTTTAGAATAATTTTTTATTTATCAATTCGAGTTAAAAATAGTTGAAATTAGGAGTATGTTTGATAGATATTAAAATCGGATTAAAATTGAAAAATTAGTCATTATTGTTGACTTTTATGACGAATGGGATCAAATAATGATTATATTTTCAATTTTAATTTGATTTTAATCGGTACCAAACGGGCTCTAGGTGAGTGATGCTATAAGAACATAATAGTCTACATAATTACAAGTGGCATTGATCAATACTTTTAATTTAAATCTAGCACTTTTACACCAACGACAAAATGGTTGTCACATCACATTATGTTATTCATTGTGTATGTACACTTAGCACTTTTCAAATTAGATTATGCTTTGTAAGTTTTAAATAGTGTCGGAATGGCTCATCAAGCTTTAAAATGAAGTTTTTGACTCTCTAGCTTATTTAATTTTCTCCGCATGACGAAAAATGGTTGTTAAAATTGCTAGTGATTTTCGCAAGAAGTAAAAGTACAGGGTAAAAATGTTAATATGTCCAATATTTAATTGTTTTTAACATGAAAGTTGCGTGGAATTTTTAACTTTCACATTCTCAATTTTTGTAGGAACCCAAGCTTTGAAGCTAATAACATTGAAATAAATTAAAAAGTCAAAACCTCACTTTTGAAGATCTAAAGCCGTTTCCATGCTACGTTGATGAACCTCGTCCTAATTTTCCATTGAAAATAAATAACTAAGACCTTAAAAATGAGTGATTTAAATTAAGGTGAATTCCATAAAACTCTCCTCCAGGTTTCTAATCATTTCAGAAGCACCTCTCTTTTTCAAAAAAATTTACAAATTTCCATTATTTCAAGTTTCCAACAACACATACATCCCCTGATGTTTATAAAAATTTCATAGAACCCCCTCTCTGTTGTAATTTCTATAGATGGTTGATTTAAAATAAATTATTTTGTCATATGTAAATGTGTGTTGGGTATCTCAAATCACAGTATTTATTGATTATTTTTGAGAAAAAATAAATTTGATGGTACAAATGAAACTGTGTGCGCTTTAATTCCCAAGTACTTTGTTACATTTTGTATAAAGTTGTTGACTTAAAATCCAAATGAAATATATATAATTTTGTTAATACGGTATTATCTCATTGAAAATATAATACAATGAAATGACGTAAGAAAGAACGAATTTTCACAAGTTATTAAATTGCAAATTCACTAACAAAGAGTTGTCGCAGCATAAATATGATTATCATGTAGACTCTTATGATATATAAGTGATTGGATCTAGTGCAAATGAGAGTTTATAAATGTTATGTCCTAGAACCAATCAATTTTGGATATAAACACTTTTAATATATATAATCGATGCATATTTATAACAAAATCTATTATTTAATTAATTTAATATTCTAAGAAATTAAATAATAGAATCCGTAAATTGAGGCCTTGTTGATTTGTTAATCACAAGGAGTTGTGACTGTGAGATACAAATTTCATATGAATGAGTCTTAAATCGTCCGTGGTCATATGAAATGATGAGATACGGATATCGTTATTACGGATAGACAATCACATGTGACATTTCTTACTTGTTAAGTCAGTAACTATTTTACAAATTAAAGTGCGATGACACTTAAATAAACGCGTAGATGTTTTGTTATAGAACAAAATATTGGAGACCCGCTTAAGAGATTCCAAATGGATAACTATTTAAGTGTCAGTGGTTAATCTCTAACGTTCGATATTGGAATTGGTCATTTGACTTGAGATCATCATAGTGCCTTATATGAGGACAGTCATACTTTGGTGATGTTGGATATTGTTCTGCCGAGACCGCTAATACGACATCGTTCGGAATATCAAGAATCATATGAAAATTGTGAATGATCAATAGAAGATTCGTCACTCTTAAATAGTAAGAGATTGTGATCTACATTTTATCAAATTAAGTTGATAATGTAATCATTGGTCAAGGTGAACTCATAAGTCGAAAAGGAGTTTTCGACTTACATTGACTTAACAGTGAAATGAAAGATATGATCGATAATTAAGATTAACACATATCCATATCTCGTAATTGATCGGATCACATTGATGAAAGAATTATAGTTTCACGGTAAACGAAAAGTTTTGATTTTATCATGCCACGTGACATTTCTATCATGTATTGCCCGACACAATGCTAGATGTCAATTTGGGACAACGAATGTGAATTAGTGATAAATTAAAAGGGGTATTCTTTCGTGAACCTGGATCAATCTATGATGCTGTCATCTGAAGGAACTAATATGGTGTTCAAATCCTACCAAAGACAAGTTGAGCTCCTTCTAGGCATCACTGCGTGTCGTCATGCATTCATGTTTAGGGTACGTTGCATGTTATCATACTTACCTCGTTTTGCATGCATTCGTGCATTAGTTCATTTTGTATCGTGGTTTTAATGTTGTGATTCATTTATTTCAAATGCCGCCTAAAAGAGCACGCACGACCCCTTCCACTCCTAGTACATCCACTTCCTATAGTAGGTCTAGGTTCATATCCGCTGTCGCCCAAGACGTCTTTGGGTCACTGTTTTCTTTGCGTCTCGTTCTTTTTTAGCGCGAAATCATTATGTCCAACCTATCCCCCAACCTCGCCGCTATTTTCACTTCTCGGGGTTGGGAGCCTTTATTGATAGAGTTAGTACCATCGCTAGTCTGTTAGTACAGGAGTTCTATGCTAATATCCATGATGTTTGATATGATCCGGGATAAGCAATTACTTGCTCGAGTTTTGGAGTCCAA
>CAIGRL010219889.1:0-13834 GCA_903798325.1 Fraxinus xanthoxyloides
AAAGCAAAACTAAATTTTTAAAAATGTAACGATCTAGATATATTTTATAATCAATATTTTAAATATACATTTCTTTAGAAAATATATATGTGTGTGTGTGTTTAGTAGTAGTAGTTTAAAAAAAACTAGCGGCTAATCGAGTGGCGAGCGAGGAGTGAGCTCAGACACAAGCCGTGCTCGCCCTTATACCAACGAGCCGAGCCACGAGCCACGAGCTCGCCAGGCTCGGCCCATTGCCACCATTACCTATTGATAGACATAATTGACGATACAATCAAACTTGAAAAGAGTAAATGAATATTAGGTTGTCAAGCGTCTTACCCAGAATTGTCGGGGTATGATTGTTTGCATAATATTCTCAATTAAAGTTTTGGTGCATCCCATATTTGAGGGGATGACATTATTTTTTTCATATTAGAACTTTTGAGATGTTTGAAGAATATTTGAAATGATAAACTATACTATAGTGAATACATTGTTAAATTTTAGATGCGCACGATGTTGGAAATTAGATATCAAATGCAAAGACTCAAAATCTACTAATAAATATGTTTAATGATTGATCTGTCATTATTTCCTGAAAATCCTTTATATAATTTGAGAATTGAAAGAAATAAGTGAGAAACGCGAGATTCGACCCAACTACACCTAGAGGGGGTGATTAGGTGTAAATGCGGAATAAAGAAAACTAATTAACTAGCAGCATGTCACAAGTTAATTACATCAGGTGATTAGTCAAACAATCCAATTAAGCATATCTTTGAATATCGTAGCAATATCAAAACAATAAATAAAGCAGTAAACAATACAGAATTGTTCACAGAGAAACACAGAGAAACTTTACGTGGGAAAAACTTCGGGCACTTTGTCAGTCAAAAATCCACCATAAAATGTCAATTTACTTACAGACCACCAGCAAAGTTGACGACAAAAACTTTCTGATCTCTTGTCTGAAGTGTGAAGCAGCCCTAAAATGTGCATATGAACACCAATCTCGAGTCTTCTTTGTAAAGAAGTCCTTCTGGAATGAGCACACGAACTCCAATCCTGACTCTTTTCGCAGTTTATCTCATGTAGATCTTCCTAAAAAAACTCCTCGTTCTTCAATTCTTCCTTGATTTTCAATGTAGCACAGTGGACGACATAATCTAGCAGCAGATCCAAACGAATAATACAATCCAGTGTTTGATTTGGCTCTTTAACGTTTTCACAAGGTTGGCGCATAAACAATGGAATGATTGAACTTTGAATATGATGAAGCATGAATTCTCTCGAGAATGTAATGTGTTCAACTTCTTCACAACAGAAAACGCGAAGCCAGAATTTATATGTTAGATGAAATAGATGGGCCGAGTAAAAATCTCGAAAATAGAAATTAGGTCTGACCGTAAAATACGTCGCTCGAGCAAAAAGGCAGTTTTACTCAAGCTAAGGGTCTATCACTCCAGCGACAGTGGGGCGAAGGTCGAGCGAGGTAGTCTCTGTTCCATCAGCTCGAGCAGCACTCCGACGAATAGCTAGCAAAAGATCGGCGTAAATCCGTCTTATTTTACATCTTAAGTGCATGTTCTAGTTCACTTGGCAACTAAGATGACTCCTATAGTGAGTTTTGGGCAGGTTAACCCAAGTCAATTGACCATAGGCACCAAGTATAGAGATACCCCGCAGGTTTAATTGCTCGAGTTAAATAGACTCGAAGAAGAACGTTAAGGTAATGAGCATACATCAATTTTTTTAATCAATAGGAGAGTATATGTATGAGCTTAGGTCTAACACAATTAGTCAATTCAAGTTCAAAGTCACCCCATCAACAAGTGACAGTCATCCCAAGTCTTACACATGCAGTCAAGACCTATTTACAAGGTTATAGTGTGTGTTGTGCAAAGAATACATGATTGGACATATACTAAATAATCCAGAGAAAACAACAATCATATGATTGAGTATGGACTATTCATCAGATAAATTCACATTCTTTCTCAACATGTATTATCAAGTTTCACACACATGATGCAGTAGTCCACAAAACAAACCAAACAAAAATAATAACATTTTTTTGTTTTAAAGTTTTCTTAATTTTTTGGGTTTTTATTTTTCAAATGAAAAACTCACACAACAAAAAAAATGTCAACCACACAAGACAAGTAAAAAGCAGATAGTTATTTAAAAGCAAAGTAAAGATAGAAAACAAATAAACGCATTCAAAGTGTAAGATGGATGCAAAATGCACCAGTGTAATGGACAATGCATGCAGACTCCCACAAATAAGATCAGTGTGGTGCATAAGCATCAGTGACTGTCATACGGTCAAGATCAACTTTCTTGACTCATGCCTTCCTAGCAGTGGAGGTAGCCCTAGTCAATTGAGAGATCATTTCAGTTAGTTGAATAACTTGACTGGAAAGAGAATTAACCTAACTAAGAATATTTTTATTTCTCTCCCTGCGGACACATATACGACAGCTCGACCTAATGTGACCCAAAGCACCACATTCATGGCAACTGGTTACAAATCTAGGCTCAAACACATACGATTGTTGAAAGCGAATTTGAAGTGCAGTGTTCTTAAGAGACCTAGGTGTCATCTGTCCTATGACACGCTCAGCTCTAGGATCAGAATTTCTAGCAATGTATGGCTGAGTAGAAGCAGGAATGAAAGAGTTCGTAGAGGTACTAGCATTGGAATTGTTTTTAACATAACCTAGACCTCGTCTATCACCTGTAGGCTTGTTCATACCTAAGAGACAATCAAGCTTCTTAGTCCCACTGAAGAAAGCCTCCAATTGAGAATTGGATTTTTCAAAATCGCTCTTAAGGGTCTTGACTTTCTCTTCTAACCTCTCATTAGTATATCTCAACTCATTCAGGGAATTGGTCGAGTCCTTAAGCTCACCAGTTAGTCTCTCTTTCTCTCGTTCTAAGGAATCAACTTTCTTAAGTAGGGCATGATTAAGTTTCTTAATCTTAAGGCTCTTCTCATACAACTCTTGGTACACAACCTGAAGATTATCCTCATCATTCGGGGCCTCATTACCGCTCTCAACCTTAGTCTTTTCACTAGCCTTATTAGATTAACTCTCTACTCGAGACACAAAGGTCATGTACTTCCCTACTTTCTTACACTTAGACTGCACATTAGGGTCACTCTCACTAGAGTCGTCATCAGATAGTGCAGCAACTAAGGCTCTACCTCTATCCTTCGTCGAGCTCCTCTTTAGATTAGGACATGCATTCATATAGTGCCCAATCCCCTGGCACTCATGACATCTAGCCGACTGGAGCTCACTACTAGACCCTTTACCACCACTCTTATCACGTTTTTCCTTCTGAAATTTCCTAGGGGGATCTCTTTGCCTAGGTTGTGATTTTGGTCTATTCCTTAAGGCCTTTTTAAACTTGTTCACGAAGTAGGCCATCTCCTTACCTTTAAGGGACTCTACATCACTAGACTCAGAATATTTTTCCCTATAGGTGTTCAAGGTAAAGGATTTTTCTTTCTTAGGTTGTGCTAAGGTCAACTCATAGGTTTAGAGGAATCCAACAAGTTCTTCTATTTTAAGGGCGTTAAAGTCTTTACTTTCTTCAATCGCAGTTACCTTAAGTCTAAACCTCTCGGGTAGGGATCTAAAAATCTAATGAACTATTTTTCACTCGGTGATCCGTTCGCTAGATTAAAACTAGAGTTCATAATATCGTTCAGTTTTGCATAAAACTCATCAAACATCTCATCATCATTCATCCTAAGTTCTTTAAACCTAGAAGTCAAAATTTGTAATTTGGAGGTTTTTCACAGTTTTAGTACCCTCATGGGTAGTCTCCAAAATATCTCAAGCCTCCTTAACAGTCTCACACACAAATACTCTTCTAAATTCCTCAAGAGACACAGCCATAAACAAAGCATGCAGACATTTACTATTCCAATTACACATCAAGATTAATTTTAGACCACAATGAAATATCAGTGAGTATAACAACCATCAACAGTTGTTAAAGGCGGCGTCCACCTATTCTGTACACTTAACCATATGTGCTCATCCAATGCCTTAAGAAAAGCACTCATTCTAACTTTCCAATAGGCATAGTTGCTACCATCAAAGAATGGAGGCACGGATAAAGAACTACTCATCTAGACAATCAGAATATGGGCCAGGACACGACATTAGACTCTGATACCAATTGAGAAACGCAATATTCGACCCTACTACACCTAGAAGGAGGGTGATTAGGTGTAAATACGGAATAAACAAAACTAATTAACTAGCAACATGTCACAAGTTAATTATGTCTAGGTGATTAGTCAAACAATCCAATTAAGCCTATCTTTGATACCGCAGCAATATCAAAATAATAAATAAAGTAGTAAACAACATAGAACTGTTCACGGAGAAACCCAACATGAAAAAAACTTCTAGCGCTTTACCAGTCAAAGATCCACTATAAATTGTTACTTAACTTTCAAACTACTAGCAAAGTGACGACATAAGTTTTCTGATCTCCTGTCTGTCTGAAGTGTGAAGCAGCCCTCCTGGAATGTGCATACGAACACCAATCCTGTCTCTTCTTTGTAAAGCAGTCCTCTTGGAATGAGCACACAAACTCCAATCCTGACTCTTTACGCAGTTTATCTCCTGTAGATCTTCCCAGAGAACTCCTATCCTCAATGCAACACATTTGACGACACAATCTAGTAACAGATCCAAGCGAAGAATACAATCTAGTATTTGATTTGGCTCTTTGATGTTTTCACAAGGTTTGGCGCATAAACAATGAAAGGATTGAAATTTGAATATGATGAAGGATGAATTCTCTAAAAAATGTAATGTGTTCAACTTCTTCACATCAGAAAACGAGACGCCAGAATGTATATATTGGACGAAATAGGTTGTATGGGCCGAATAAAATCTCGAAAATAGAAATTAGGTCTGGCCGTAAAATACGTTGCTCGAGCAAGAAGGCAACTTCGCTAGAGTTAAGGGTCTGTCGCTCGAGCGACGGTGGGGCGAAAGTTGAGCGAGGTAGTCTCTGTTCCATCCGCTTCAACAGCACTTCGACAAGCAGCTAGCAAAAAATCGGCGTAAATCCTTTTTGTTCCAAACATGGAACCCCGAGCCCCAAGCTAACATACCAACTATGAAACTTTACAATTCAGTCCCTAAACTTTTATAATTGTTCAAATTGGTCAATTTGTTCATAGAATAGCCAATACAAAATATAAACCTAACAATAAGAGATTTCAACAAAGTTATAATGAATCATGATGACTTCAAAGATTTTGGAATGATTTTTAATTGGTGACAATTTGTACTTCTTATATGATTTAATTGAGATTGTTAGCTACCAATCACATGGCACAGAATATAATATATAATGGGAGGTCTTGGCATCTGCCATAGGCATAATATTATTTGGCAGTTGCTCTCAAATGAAACGATGTCNCCTAAACTTTTATAATTGTTCAAATTGGTCAATTTGTTCATAGAATAGCCAATACAAAATATAAACCTAACAATAAGAGATTTCAACAAAGTTATAATGAATCATGATGACTTCAAAGATTTTGGAATGATTTTTAATTGGTGACAATTTGTACTTCTTATATGATTTAATTGAGATTGTTAGCTACCAATCACATGGCACAGAATATAATATATAATGGGAGGTCTTGGCATCTGCCATAGGCATAATATTATTTGGCAGTTGCTCTCAAATGAAACGATGTCGGTTGTTTTATTGAAGGATAACTTAATGAATCGTTTTATAAATAGGCTATCTAGAGAAAATAAATTGTGCATTGAGGGAAATGGGTGTAAAGGCTAAAATATTAGTCAGCTTAATGGAAACCTAAGCTCAGGATTAGAGATCCCACGGACTAGGTTCAATAGGAAAATTAGTTATGATTGACTTGATGAAAAGTACTTCGGAGTTTTAACTCCTCCCTATTTCTATTATGCAAATAAGTGCTGCCTACTTAAGATTAACTAGGATAAACTATACTTTTAATGATGATTATATCTTATAAATAGTACAAGTAAAGTACAGGGTACTCTATATAAAAATCACCTATGTAATTGCGAGCTTGGTTGGCTCAAATGAGGATTTTCCTTGGACGAATTCTCTAACACACTTGCAAAATCCAGGGAGTTCAGGGCCTAAATAATGAACACAATATAGAACCAAAATCTGATATGAAAATAATGTGTTTGATCTTTTGTATAGGCTTGCAATCGGTCAACGATTCAAAATGTTGCGTTCACTGATTAGTCATTGAGTCCGATAGATTTTACTAGGGAAGGTTCGAAGCGAATGTTACTTATCCTAATGCATTATTTCTCACTAATACTCTTCTTTGGATCTTGTCGACATCTTCCATTCATGTGGGGAATTGTTGGAATAATTGAAATTATTTATAGTGTGAATTGGAATATGTCTCCAATAGATGCTTCCTCAATTGTAAAAAGTCGTATTGTTTAGAATGTGTGTGACTATTTAAAAAGTATATCATGAAAAGGTATATTAATTAATGTGAAAATGTGTGATCTATGTTAAGAAATGCAACATTTCAATAAAAATGTGTATACTACACCATTTAATATGAAAAAGTGAGGTCTATGTTAAGATATGTAAACTTTCAACAAGTCACTTGAAAATCTATAAAAAGAGACATTTAGTTCTATTTTTTTCCTACATAAAATCAATTCAAGTTTTTATTGATTTCTAATTCTCTCATTTCTTCAAAAATTCATTCCCTTTATTTTCTAAAATAAAATTCTATTCGAATTATTTTCAAAAATAAAATTTCGTTCGAATTTTTAATGCGTATCTTTTCCATTCAAGAAAAATATATTCTATACTTTGCTTCAATTGGTAAAATTAATGGTGTGCAATATTAATTTTGGAAGAATCGTTGTATTTTGGAAGACAAACGTCCATTTGATTCTTTTAGCACCAATGTAAGAAGCGAAATCCATGTTAAAGAGATTTGCATTCGTATACTTCACTTCATCTGGCCTCCTTCGATTTCTGCATTTTCTACATTTGAATAAGTAATAATTTGTTCATTATTATATATGTACTATAATTCGGTAAGTTGTTACTCTAGTATTTGCATACACGCATATTTCATTAATGAAATATAATTCTTGCACTAATTTATCCAACAGAAAGTAAGTAAAAGATCAATTTTCATTAAAGTGGACGTTCGAGTTTTTCTTTTATTTTGAAAAAAAATGAATTCTTTTAATTTCTAAAGGAAAACAAGATGAGCAGTAAAATAAATGTGGGAGCGAAGAGCACACGTAACATGGACTTCCATTCCTGTGAAGCAATGCTGGCATTGCTATCCCAGTGATATCTTTCAAAATTGCAACTGGTAACTTTGCATATGTTTCAAAGTAAGAAAAAACAATTTTCAATAACGTCAGCATCATCTAAACAATAAATGCAACAGATATGGTTCATCGGGTCCGTTTGGACACTAAACATTCAAGAAAAGGATCAGTTTTTTGTATTGTGATTTAATAGTGACAACTAATACAGCATTCAAATATGGGTTCTCTCGAGTAACTTAAACTTCTAGTCGAGTTGGTTCAACATCTATTTAAACTTTTAAATGAGATAGTCGAGTGACAACTACAAAATAAATGGATACAAGTAGGTCGTTCAATTAATTGACTGCTAAAAATAAAAACTCTTGCGACTCCAATAGGTTCGAAGAAATCAATTCCAACATTTTTTTCTCTTGCTTCAAGAGAAATTTATAAATATTTGTATGCTAGCTTGTGATAAAAGAAAAGAAGGGCTAAAACAAAAAATATTCTAGATTATATTGTGGCACATGGAACAATAAATGCCAGCAGGCTCCATTTCTTTATTTTGTGAGTCACCATGGGACAGAAGCTGTGGTTCAGTTTTGTTTTTTCCCAATTTGTTGGGATTCAAACAAGGTAGCTATGGAAATTCTGTCTTCTCTTGAAGGGATGGTAGACTTCGGTATGAGTCTGTTTCAGTCAAGTTCTTATAGTAGTTTCTAAAATGGAACTGGTCATGGTGCTATAGCTAACCTTGAGGAAATCAAGATGTATCGCAGAGAATCAAACAATACTTTTTTTTATCTTTTTCCTCTTTTTTCTGCCTTCTGTTGCTTTAATAAATTTGAAGTATATAGACTATTTCTTTGAACATCAATTATGTAAAAATAATGCACATTAGTCAACCATTAGTCAATCATGCCATTGGGACAAATAATAGCACTCTATTTCCATATTACATGTTTCCGTACGTGTTCAATCATGTCATTTGCGACCAAGAATAGCACTCTACTTGCATAATGAGCGGCATTACACTGCATACATATGAGGAATATATACTGTGCGTTTACTTGTTGCTGGACTTCGTATTTCACCTTCGAGTCGCTAATTTGTACTTTAGTTTTAATCAACTACTTTCTCTAACACCAACTTGCCTAGTGGAAAAATGACAGGGATGTAGCCACCACAGGCATGGTGCAGTGGTAAAGTGGGAGGGTTCTCTACGGAACATCCCGCGATAGCTGGAAGGCAATATTTAAATGTTGGAAGACAACATCTATGTTGGAAGGTAGAAATCCACAAAGAGGAGAACCGTCGAATGTCCGGCTCACGTGTGTATAAGCTGTGATCGCATCCGAATTAACCAGGGTGGCGTACCAGGGGGAAAGCCGCCACTCTTCAAGATTAATCGGGCGAAACTTGGATACCTGAGTCATAAAAAAAAAAAAAAATGATAGGGATGTAACATGACATGAATATATTAAATGTCTTCCATGGGGTTAATCAAGGGAAATAAAATTGTGGATTTGGAGGCCAGATTATGATGAATTGAAGTTCCCTAATCTACTTGAGTTCGGTAACCCAAATAAGTTTACCTCAAGAATTCATAAATTTTTCTATAGAAATCATAACGATAAGGAGGAATAAAATACTCTATTGCAAGATAATCTTTGCGGGATTTGTGCTAACATTAGAAGTAACTTTAAAGTTACTTCTATCATCCAATTATATTCAAACTTTAATTTCAATTACACGTTCAAAATTAACACTGGTTGGTATCCACACATTCCGTGGTTCCCACCATTATTCCAGCATAACAAAATTAGACAGTATAACTTAAAGTTGCTTTTTGGTCAATGGTGTGAATAGGATATACATTGTAATTAAAGTCAATGAAAAACATAATCAGCAGCCTGCCTATTTTGACAACTTAACATAAAAATGTGGCAGCAGTGATTTGCGTTAGTCACTAATCAAACAAAGAGTCATCATGTCGTTCTAATCAGTAGTCTGATCATACTAAAAAGGAATAATGATTATTTCCTAAAGAAGATAATGAAACAAAAACACAAATAAAAAGACTTTAATAACAACATGCAAGAAATGGAGTGGATATACCCTATCTTGCTTTCCCACTTTCGAAGGCAACCCAATGAGAGAAAGCCTGCTTATGTACTCAAAACAAAGACCGTTTGGCTTACTGGGATATGGATGGTACAATGTTAAACAATATAAAAGACGAAAAAAAAAGTCCATTGCGTAAACCCCTTCGGGAGTGATCGAGTTGGTGGAGCAGGTGAATGTGGAGACCGAATGTCACGAATTTGAATCCCCTATCAACACTTTCTTGATCGAGTCCGAGACTCGGTTTATCTCTCATGTGTGGTTTACGAGCAACTGCACATGAAGCGAAGTATACCGAGTGCTCACTCAGAAGTAATGGCCGTGGGTTCCTACGTAAAAAAAAAAAAGTACATTGCGTTGCTTAGTTTTTGTGAATATTTTGTGATTCGGTTGAATTGTAATGGAAGTAGTACTTCGAGATTTTTTTTTTTCTCGAGTTCTCTTCTTCCTCCTTGATGTATGTTAAGGAGTTATCGACATAACATAGACGTGTTCTCCTCCCACTTCTACATGATTTCTATATCTACAATACAAAGCCGGGAAATCTAAAATCCTTCCCCCGTCAAATCAAGGTGGAAACTTAAAAACCCCGCTTAGGTTTTGATGGTATTTTGCATTTAAAAAAACTATCAAATAATGTCTAAATCTTTTTATAACTTTTAGAGGCATCCTGGTTTCTTCTTTTGTGAATTGCTAGCTCCACATGGGAATCAATCAATCCATGCAGTAAAGATATTAGTCAAACTTTAACAGATTTGTGATACTCTTCTCAACTAATCAAGATGTGCTGAATTTAGAACTGTCCTTTCTATTTACTGGGAAATATCTACAATAGTATATATTAGAACATAGTAAAAACTTAAATGTGTTAAAAATTATAACGGAACTTCAATTTCTCGTTTTTGTGCACAACGCAACAAAAACCTTTCGACTTTTGGTCCCGTCCGTCATGCGTATGTTGAAACTTCACATTGCAAAACTCATATAAAATTGTAAGCCAGATGAGCTCAAAATACGAACGTATCTTTTTCCCTTTTTTGTAATAATTTTCTTGTAGAAAATAAAAAATTAAAGTATATTATATGCCCACGTGTGTGATAAGAAATATCATGGAAATAAGATTAAATGATATCGTCCTTTGGTGATGCATCAAATTGCAATGATATGATGGTGATGGTAGTGGTAGTGGTCATCATTAAGCGTGGATGCTGGAGACATAACTTTTTTGAGTGACAATGTTGATTAAATTTCATAATTGGTTCCTTAATTCCAGATTTAATTTATTTTTTTAAAATTAAAAAGATGATGAAAAATGTACAGGCAAACTTTTAGATCAATCAGGTCGATCAGTTAACATCATGATGGAGAAGCATTGCGTGTATTAGATTCAATTGAAGTTATCATACCTTGGTTTGACGATTGTAGTAGTTTATATTGGGTAATATCGTTGTAAAACACGTAGTTTCGTTTCACATAGATGTAGTCGACTTCAAATGTATTACGAATAAAGTCTAGTTTGTTATTTTATCTCTCTAAAACTTGAAAACAAGAGTGCGGTTCCCAAATGACGCGAAAAATTAACAGACAATTGATTAATGAAACAAGAGGAGGAGGAAAAATCATTCATAGACAGTGTTTATTATGCATTAAATTTAAGCAGAAGTATATGCATCAGCAAGTCCACCATTATTAAAGAGTCCATAAGCACAACTCCTATCTTCTCGACCAACTTCAAGATATCATAAAAGACAAGAGGCTGTTGAACCAATTGAAAAGACCTAAAAGTAACTCAAAAATGCTGAAACCAAAACTTATCGTCTCCTTTTGTAACCTCTACTTTTTACCCCCAACACATTGACCATATAAGAACTATGTTACATGTACCGAATTTTGTGACGTAATCCATTACCGACCACTCACAATAGGGGGGGTGGAGACCACATTTTGGGATTTTTTTATTCACGCGGGGTCCGCGTGAACGTGAGAGGTGGTAAACAATTCGATAAATTTTTTTTTTTTTATGTGCAAATATCTTTATCCGACCTTATAAAGTGCATTAATGGGCAGAATTTATTGAACTAATCAAACCGAATAAATTACAGTACCAGCACCCCCCTCCTGGTTGCACCAACCTGATGTAGCTAAAGCACAGAAATATGAAATGTCAAGTCAAAAGCTCCTTTTTTCTTAAAAAAAAAAAACAACTGTGCAGGTGGAACTCCACATTCATCATATCCTCAATTATATCTAGCTGATTAATACTTTTTTCAAGTGTTCAATTCACTTAAAGCCAATCGCGGATTTACAGTGGTGGGTCAGTTGCACTCACACTAAATTTCAAATTCAATTTGCTCCCACAACTCTATCATCTTAACTTCGTCCCAGTCTCAATTTCATCCGAAGATGACGACTTGCTAGATCTCAATAATTGGCCGTTCACCTATTTCTCCACTACCAATCGTTGTTCCAGACCTATCTTCACCGGTTTTTTTTTTTTTTAAGAGGAATTCTCTCATGTCGCGAAACGTCAAAACCACCGTTTTCTCACTCTCCTTTGCATTGCCCAAAAAATCATTCAACCTAAATCATGTCCATCAGCCTGTATTTTCCCCCCACGTTCGTTGATTTAATTGTGCTTAAATTTAGCCCAATAAGCAAACCCTGTCTCGCTATCTCAAACTGACCATTAATTGACTATCAACAATAATTTCATCTACGCAGCATATCAATTTCCACCTCATGGTTCAATTCAATCTTAGTGGCCATCTTCAAGTCATTAACCTGATTTTGTGCCCCCAATTCAAAATTATCCAATTGATAGAGGGTTCGTTCACTGCCTCGTCTTTTTTCCCTGGAAAATTACACAAATGGGCCTTGTAATGAAGAATAAGTGTAATTGTGACATATTAGAAAATTACAAAATAAAGTTTCAGTTTTCTCTGAATAATAATTTTGATAGTTTATATCTTCCAAATGCTATAGCAATCATCTAATATCAAGATTAATTAGATTATGGAAGGTTTTAACAACGAACCTTGCTTATGCTTTATTATACAGTTTGGTTTACATTTTGCCATGCGACATTATCCGATTGGACAATTTAAATTTCAAACAATTTTTTATCCAATTGACACTTGACAACAATGCAAGTGTCAATCAAAGTGTAAACAATCAGTGTCCAAATAGCAAAGTCCTTTAACAACTATCCTATTAAATATTTGATATCAGTTATTCAGGAGCCTAATTTAGTAATTTTAGAATACTTTAGTTCGATCTTTTAATTTTTTTTAGTTCAAATCAATCTTTCATCTTTCGAGTTACATTGGTTGTAATTGTTTGGTTACACAGGCGTACGAGATTTGATATGTTTTGGTCACATTGAGTTAGAGTTTTTTTTAGTAATATTGCATTGAGCTACAATGATTATAGTTTTCCAGTGAACTCATTTTTGTGCAATACATCTTACATTGGTTTATGTTTACTAGAATATTACGTTGATTTACAATTAGTGTAATTTTCGAATACATCAAGAATTGTACACTTATAGGGACTGAATATTACGTTGAGCTTAGAGATTGTAATATTACGTTGAGCTACATGATTGTAATAAATAGTGACATTATTTTTCGCAAAGCATCCTAACATTGGTATACATTTATTGAAATATTATGGTTAATGTTATTTTGAACGATATTTTTCTTAGAATCTTACATTGATTGTAATTTCTTGATTCGACCTTCATGTTGTGAAAAAGGTAACTTTAAGCATTTAGAACTCAACGTCGGTGTTAAGATTTAGAACACAATGTGAGTATATCGTAGTCACAACATATGGTGGATTACTAAAAATTAAAGCTTCGTGCCTACAAGGCCGGCCCAAAAATATTCGAGGCTCCAGACGACAAATTATTACAAAACTCTTAAATATAAATTTTTTTAAGCGTATTGATCTCTTTAGTATCATTCATGTTCTATTCAAATTGGTTTTTTTATATTATTTTTGAAAAATTAAATGAGCCCTTTTAAAATTAATAATTTATTTTTAACTTTCACAAAAAAATATTTTTTAAAATTATAAGCCTACTAAAAAACTATGGGAGATTTTAAAAAAAAATATTAAGCTCATTAAGGATGTAAATGTCCAAGTATTTTGGACCTCTTATTTAGTTAATCATTTTATTTAATCATGTGTTTCTAAATGGAATAAAAGACCCAACTGAAAAATGGAAGTAATTTTTTTTTTTGAATTTTTGGGCTTTTATTTTGAGGCCCCTCAAGAATTAAGGCCCAAGGCGACTTGGGCCTACGCCGGCCTGCACATATTTATATTACAATGTTAACACTTCCGTAGCATGCTCATCATCTTCCCGACCCAACGTATTGATAAAAATATGACTTGTGCTA